>OVAX01000363.1:0-87194 GCA_900406405.1 Lepidium africanum | reverse complement strand
AAGCTCCTGCTCCTTAGCTTCTTGATCCAACGTGTGTTTGCTGTCCATGATCACATCAATAAGGTTGACCGAACTTCCGGTGTCGACGAGTATTTGTGAAACTGTGCAGTCAGCTATTTGTAGATATATCACCAGGTGATCGTCATGTGGTCTGTCCAATCCTTCTGAATCTTCCTCTTAAAAAGATATCATTGGATCCGGTGCACTTTTTCGCTCTCTTTGTTTCGCGTCAGGAGAAAGTTTAGAGGAAAAAATCACCTTTCTCTCCTATTTTTTTATCGAACAAATTGAGTCGCACCATGCCAATTCTCCTTCCATAATCATATAAACATCTTTTAATGCATGTTTGCCTTCCTTGTCTTTCGACTTATCATGTTCATTTTTCTTCGGTTCATCCATAGATTTCTTATTGTTGGTCTTTCTCTCTTCTCTTTTTTCTTGTTCCGGTTCTTTAAAATCTCTCCTCCGCCACACATTACTTCATTGATCAATATTCCACTCCGTTCTCCGATGGCCACGACTGTCATCCAGGATCTCACCTCGTTGATATTTCGCAAAGAGCATTCTTTGCAGGATAATACATTGTGACGTTGGGTGTCTGGGTCTTTTATGGTAAGTAGAATAATTGTTTTCGCCCCTTTCTTCATGATAGTATCGTCTTTTGGTTCTTGGAGGAGGTGGCGTTGCTTCCCAAGTGTTGATATTGAAGTTGGATATCCTCATTCATTTCTCGTCCCTTTAGTAAGCCTTGTCATAATGCTGCCTTGGTTCGTGATTTTCGTCTTTTGCTTTTGTTTTTGAAGTTGACGTTTTGTGAAGGGCAAGTCTTTTCGCATAGGCTGCCCTATCTTCTTCTAATTCCGCGTAATTCATTGCACAGCTCAAGATGTCTTCCAACGAATTTTGATGATGAAGGATTATGTTTTCTCCTAAGCTAGAATTATGCGGCAGTCCTTCATTCAAAGCATGGATAGCTATGTCATCCGGGATGTTTATTCGGGAGGCTACTTCTCGGAATCGGCCGATATAAGCTCGAATTGACTCCTTTGGTCCTTGTATTGTTGCGTAAAGATCCAAACTTGAAGTGTTTTTCTGGATGAGCATCGAATAATGTTTCAGAAAGCTGTGAGTGAGTTGTTGGTAGCTATGTATTGAGTTTGGCTTCAATTTAGAGAACCAACTCAATGCGTCCCCGATCAAGTTTTCTACGAACAATTGACAGTTTCCTGCGTCTTTTTTCTCCAGCGGGAATCTTGCTCGTTTGAGAACTAAGTTCATTTGCGTCAAGAAATGGCTTGGTTCCGTTTTGCCTTTGTATGTTGGCAATTTCAGCTTCTCTGGTTGCCCAGCATGGACTTTAGTTATTCGCTCCGAGAAGGGCGTATTCTGAGTTCTTATTAGATTCCGATCAATTTCCGGTGTCGAACTGGTCGCCCGATGTACGTTTGAGCTAATTTCTTGTAAAACCACTTCTACCCTCTCGTTTATGCGTGATTCTTTTGGAGTCCCCACGTCTCCTCCGTAAGATCCGTGTTCGGCGAAGGTACCCCTTGTTGGGTACCTTGGTCATGAGATGTTGTTCTTTGATGACCACTTCTTTCTGGCGAATCTGGGAATAGGACCCTTCTTACGGGTAACGGGGTTGTGTGATCGTAACACTGTTCCGCCGGTTCTCTTGTTCGTCCCTGGCATTCTGCTAATGCCGCATTTAACTAGTTGATGCGTTCGTTGAACTTCTGTTCCATCTTCTTCATCTTGGTTCGGTATTCGGGGGGAACGGTGCCACTTGTCGATTTTCTCCAGTTGGCGATAATAAAGTATTATCCGCTAAACCCATCGCTTGCTGCATTGAACCCGTAGTCGGCAATGCCGAACCCGTCGCTAGCTGCGCCGAACCCGTTATCAATGGGATATCTCCAATCCCTAGAATATCCGGTTCTTGTCTCCGTACTGACAGCAAGATTCCGTCGTGGTTCGGGTTTCTGTTAACCCGTTCGATTGAATTTTCCCTGTTCTCCATAGCCAAACTTTTTCGTGCGTTAGAAGAATTCTTTTTTCCCCACAGATGGCGCCAACTGTTCTAACTGAAGTTAGCACAATAGATATTTGTATTAACGAGGGTTGAATTCTTCGTATATTGAATAAGCTTTTTGATGAATACAACGGAAAAAATAATGAACTCGCTTTAAAATGCCTTAAAGTTCTCTCCGCTCCACTCTGCTCCGAAATTTTTTGTGCTCTAGGTGCTCTTGAATGCTTAGAATGGTTTCTCTTTGAGCCAAACTCCTTTATTTATAGACCTAAATCCCGAATCCTTAATTAATAAGGATTTCTAATCTTTTCCTTAATTGATAAAGATTTCTTATATTTTCCTAATATTTCATGATTTTATCCCAAAATTTTAGGGACTCTGTTGCAGATTTCTGAATCTTCTTTAATCTTCTAGAATCCTCCTTATTGGGTCAAAAGTATGTTCGGTTCAAAACAGGCTTTTGAAGGGTGAAGCTCACCTCCAACATCCATCATTGATACCAATTAAATGGGATATGCCTTAGATTTCTTTATTTATTTATATTATTCCGATGGTTTTATTTCGATTTCGTAATAAACGGGTTTTCTCTATTTTATATATGTATACTTTTGCACTATCTTACATCTGCAGTATTTCTAAAGCAAAATCCATTTGATCAAGATCCACGAAAGGAGTATGTCAGAACCTTAAGACATGGTCTATATGAGACTTATAAAATTCATACTCCTAGTTGATATAGTTATTTCACAGTTTAAGAGATGAAAATGATTTTATATATATATAAAACTAGCAAAACTAAGATAACTTGTAGAACAGAAGTAACGCGTACAAGTAGAGTAACTAAAAAAACTTATACAACTTGAACAACTAGTGAACCACTTCGCAAACCTGCTAATAAAAAATTGTATAGACTGCAAGATAAGGTACTAACAACTGACAACTAGTATAAGGTGAACAATTTGCATTACTTATACAACTTGTACAACTAACCTAACGGGTAATATATATGGTACACCTATAACTCGAATTCAGGTTTTAGGGTTTAGAAGTTGTACATAGTTGAACCAAAGATTTCAGTTGTTGATACGATAAAAAAAAAAATTAGTTGTACGTACTAGATAAAACATAGTTGTAATTTTGTAATTAAACTTATAATTAATTAAACCCTCACGAAGACAATAAATTATGGTTAAACAAAAAAAAAATATAACTAATTACATATAACATAGTTTCATATAGGCCGTGTTCTTATCACTGATGCTGCACCAACCACTGAAAAATATAAAATATAATCATCGGTTAAGAAAAAAAGAAAATACAAAAATCGCTAGAAATGAATGCTGATGAAATTTATAGTATATTTCATGATCGCTAGTGAATTTAACAAGTGATGTCGTTTCCGAGTCGCAGCGATTAAAACGGTTACCGTTTTTACTATTTTTCAACTCAATTACTCGATATCGCAGCGTTTATTACAACAGGGCCATACTTACAATTTAAAACTATGATTTCTATATAAATCACTTAATAAGAGTGTTAAAATTTACAAAGTAACTATAGAAGTATAAGACATGACATAGAAGTAAGAAACTCATGCAACCAAATACCAAAAATTAAAAGTATTAGATTAATCTAAATTTTGTGTAAAGCAATATAGAATTATTATTGCATATTGGAATTGAAATGTGTTGTTTATGACTACGAATCAATGATAATTTTCTTCATAGTTGTATTCCAATAAAATCTAGTTATATACTAGTTGTACAAAATATGACATATGATAATATATTCATAGTTGTATCCAAATTAAAATCAACTATACTTGTTATACAAAATAACAACGGACAATAAATTTCAGTGTGTGGTAGATTATGTTAGTGTTATGAAGAAATAATGATTTTCTTCATAATTGTACATAAATCAAAAGTACTTATACTAGTTGTACCATAATAATATACGTATGATAAAATGAGTTACACAAACGACAAACGAGAAAAATATTTGTTTCATCATAATTCAAGAAAAATAAGTGTTGAATTGTCTGATATTTAAAGTACTAGCTTCATGTTTATTTTCTTTCTCTTTTCATATAGTATTGTTTAGAATTAGATATAAGACACATAGAAGTTATATTATTATTTTGAAACTGATTTTAGAACTTATATTATTGAGAACATTTCACTTGTACTTATGGAGAACTTTAATAAATTCTCTTTAATACTATAATAACATTTGCTCCACCAAAATATTTAGAGCAAATTTNTAACATTTGCTCCACCAAAATATTTAGAGCAAATTTATGTAAATCAAGCTGAAATCATGTAAAAAAAAAAAAAAACAATAAAACGGTTATCTAATTCTATTAGTTATCTTATATCTATCAATTTTACGAGGTACTCTATTTCTACCATTTGTACTAATTCAATGAGCATATAAAAATGAAAAAGAAAAATTATATATATATATATATATATGTTCAAACTAAAAATTGAAACAATAAATCTCTAAATTAAATACTGAAACTGAAACCTTTAAATTACCTAAATATATAGGCTTGACTTTCAAAAATAATGGATGAATTAGTGGTAAGAAAAAGACCACGATAATGGGTGAAGGGAGAAAAAAAATTTATATTTTTCCGTAATTGTTTACGTCGAAACTTCAATTTTGATTTTTTTTTCTTTCTTTGTCTACAAAATAAAAGGGATTAAAAAAAAGGATAATTAAATACTGAACTTCTATTTTTCCTAAAGTTTTTCGTTTGCCAAAAAAAGATTGAAACAATGTTGACCAAGCCGATTTGATACCGAAATAAGTCAACGTTAACAGGAAATTGAATTCTGTTAATCAGCATGTAGGGGACGTTAATTGGTCATTAATGGGATGTACAAAACACAGTGTTTTGGGTAACAAAATGCTAAAATCGATCCCTAATTTTAGAACCCTAATTTTGCTTCATCTTCTGAACAAGAGGAAATTGAGTTAATGTTGAAATTGGAGGATGAAGAACAAAGGCAAGATGAGGTCGGAAGATGAAGAACAAAGGCAAAATGAAATTGAAGAAGATGTCGATGCTAATGAAGAAGGCGACGAAGAAAATGAGTGGATCTCTTCAAATGCAGCAGAAAGCGACGAAGAGGTTGGTGATAATCGAGAAGAGGATAAATTGGACGAAGCTATTGATGAAGAAGAGGATCGGAATGGTGTTTGTACTGAGATTGTACCTGTTGAACAAAGTGGAGCATTGGAGTTTTCTACCTATTTTGGACAGATAGCGAACGAAATTAATGAAGGAGAAAGTGACGATAGTGGGGATGAAGTGTGGAGAGATGACAAAATCCCAGAGCCAGTGTCATCTAGTGAAGACGACAATGAAGAAAACATGAGAGAAGAACATGATGAGGAGATTCACAGAGTGAAGATGAAATTAAGTTGGGTAAAACCTTCTGTTCTGCTTCAGAATTCAAGCTGGCTTTATTGAGGTACTCACTTAAAACTCGATTTGACATTAAGCTCTACATATCAACACAACATAGATTAGGTGTTGTATGCTCAGATAAGGAGTGTTCTTGGAGAGTGTATTGCTCATATGAAAAGAGGAAACACAAGCTGCAAATCAAGGTTTATGAGAACAAACATGTCTGTAATAGGTCTAGGTACTCTAAGTTGTTAACTAGTTCAACCATTGCTCAGTTGTTTCAGCACAGATTGCGTTTAAATCGTAAGTTGACAGCAGTAGATATAGCAGCCAAGATAATGAGGAGTTACAATCTGCGTGTAACTGTAGGCCAATGTCGGAAAGCGAAGACAAAAATCATGACATAGATGAGAAAAAGTCATGAAGCACATTTTGCCCGTATTTGGGATTATGAGGCTTATTTAGCTTTCTCTCAATCGCAGCTGTTGTTGATGTTGAGTCCTCCATCGTATCAATCTTAGCCCTCATATCTTCTATCTCCTCAAGCATTGCTTCCTCTACCCACTTAAAACAGTGACCTTATATTGGCCAAAAAGATCGAAAGACATAGGCAAAAGCACAAAAAAATCCTCATTTACTCACAAACTTACCTTCTTTATTGTCGAACATCCAAAGAAGGGACGCCCAGGATTGTCATGTGTACGTTCTATGTAATTCTTCACCTCACCACCACATCGACAGTGAACATTAAGCCCACGACTGTCACCATTAGAGCACTCTGATTAAGAACTCATGTTTATTGTTAAAGAAGAGTCACACAGAAGAGAATTAAAACAAGGAAGAGATTAGAGAAACTGAGAAGAAAGAGTGAAGAGAAGAAAGCAATGTATGAGAGAATGGAAGAAGAGATCGAAGAAATTGAGAATAGAGTGAAGCAAAATTAGATTTCTAAAATTGGGGATCAATTTTAGCTTTCTGTTGCCCAAAATACTGTGTTTTGTACATCCCATTAACGGACAATTAACATCCCCTAAATGCTGATTAACGGAGCTTAATTTCCGGTTAACGTTGACTTAATTCGGTATCAGATCGGAAGTTTTCTCAGTTTTGGAGCACTTTCAAGTAAAAGCATTAGTGCTTCCAACCAATCTGATACGTGTAGATGTATTCTTAACTCTAGAAGTCGAGAGAGGTTAATGATGTTACAATGATTAACCTGCAATTAATGGAACAAAACAACAAAACGTAAGATCCAACAAATCAGCAATGTGAACACAATAAACAAGACAAATACATAAAGAGAACTTAGAGAAGTACCACTTCTTCGGTAAGACCCAAGTCAAGAGACCGGACTGAAGAAAGAGATCTTATGAATTTGTCACTGTCAAAGAGAGACTCTGCATCGATAATAGCTTGTGAGAGATAAGGCATACTCTCTACCAAGTAAGAGTCTCCTGAATCATCACTGATGAACAAAAACTTCTAATGCCGGAGTATCTATAACCAAACACCTAATAGTATCTTCTACAATATCACTCTCATCATCTGAGTCTAACTCATTGTTTATATACGAAAGATACCATAAAGAAGGAACTTTCACTCTAAATCTTGTCACATTATCATCTTTCTTTCGTTTCACGGCTAAAATCTCAAGTACAGGACAGCTAGTTAATAACCTAACGAGAGAAGCTTCATCTTTATACACCACAGAGAAAAGCTCAAGTTCTAAGAGTGATGGGAGGCAAGAAGAAGAAGAAGAAGAAGAAGGGAAATCCACCAGAACCTTTTGAGAGAGACTCAAGTCTGTGAGCGTTTCACATCTGTAAAGGCTCTTAGGCAAACTGATTGGATCTGTGGACCAAAGGAGCTTGAGTTTTAAATCACACACGCCACGATCAACAGCATAAGCAATCCACTTTCCTACATCAGCATTCGCAGGACACTCTGAATGACGTTCTATAAGCAAGTTCTGTATAACATGTATCTTATGATCTAATTGTGTCAATGATTTGTTAAGAAACCACCGTACGCTCTGCTTCGTTACATATGATTCGTTTTCTAATTCATATGTTTCGTTCTTGATGTCTCTGTAATTTAGTGCACGTACCATCGTCCAAATAAAACGCCATCGTTTGAAAGAATCATGGTGGTTTCTACATCTTTTGTCGGAAGAAAACTCAATATCCGTACGAGCAAATCTTCAGGTAACTCACTAATCCTGTCTTCACAAACTGTATTCGCTTCGATTTTGGCTTCTGACATTTTCTTCACCACGAAAAATTCCCTACTAGAAGCAGCAATAGAGTCTTTTATGGTTTCTCTCCAAATCTTTGGAATATTTTTGGATGGGTATGATAGAGTTTATATTTATAAGCACGAAAAAGACCTAATCCACTTCAAAAAAAGAAGAAGACCTAATCCTCTTCAATTTGGGTTCTAATTAAGGTCCATTAAGCTCACATACTACTACTTTCAGTTGGGTGTTGTATTAATCGGTTTCCCATGCCAGTTGGCTCATCTTATAATGCTTATTTATCAACATTACATTTAAAGTTAGCTCCGTGTCCTAACTATTAAAAATTATGTGTAAACATCATATTTAAAGAAATGAATTTTAAGAAACATCACTTTAAAAAGTGATTTATGTAAGTTATAAAGAAAAATTATGTATCAACACCATATTTAAAATTTATATGCCCTTACTATTAAAATTTACTTTACTTTTATATTTGTATAATTTCTTATCTACTTTACTTTTATATTAATATAATTTCTTATTTACCTTAATTTTATATATATATATATATAATTTCTTATTTTTGTAATTTAGATAATTAAATAAAATATATACAAAATTAGATGTATTATTTATAAATTTATAATTAATATAATTATTTTTATTTTGAGTTAATTATTTTATTTTTAAGAAATTATAGTGATTTTTAAAATTTTAAAATTATCTCAAAGTTAGTTAAGAAATATTTGTTTTGATTTACTACTTTTTAAAATTTTAATAAGATATAGATAATTACAAACTTTATAATCTTTGATAAATTCTCAGTCTGACTATTAATGTTCAAAGTTTCGCCATTCTTGAATACCAGGACGAACAAGTCAAAAGGAAGCAGCATCGTTAAATTTCCCCTGTTGACAATTTTCTTGAACTCGTTCAACTTGGCAGTCATCAAGTTCATAACTACCGAAGAGATATTGATGCCTCGGTTGGAAAGTAATTGGAAAACATTAGTTGACCCAAGGTATTTGGCATATGACAACCGGGCTTCCAAGTTCGTATCCAGATCATTGAACCGAGTAGTAATTCTATCAAAGTGCTCAATAAGTTGATCAGGAAGACCTTGGAAGATCTTCTTCTTCTCGTCATTCAAAACTTGACAAAGCCGGGAGTTGAAATTCTCCTTTATGGAGTCCAACTCGGTCTGAATCCCTTGGAGCTTGTCATTAGCCTTCTCAGTGGCCTTGAAAGCAGTGTTCCGATCCGATACAACACAGTTAAGCGACTCTGTCAAAGCCGCATTCTGCTCCACCAATTTTAGAATGTTTTCACGTTCAACCCTCAACTCATCTTTAACGCGAGCAAGTTCTTCTTCAACGGTGGTAAGCCTAGACCTGGCCACCACTGCTTCGAGATGAGCTTGATCGGCTCGACCAGCAAGGTTAGAAGTTCTCTGGGTATTTCTGTCTGGATTAGCGTGAAACCTCTCGCGCTCTAATAAGATGCCATTCAGGCAGCCGATAAACTACAAAAAATTCGACTAAGTGAAAGTCAGAAGAGCGTATTCAGAAATATCAACAAAAGCATACTCGGAAAAAAAGATAAACCCTGAATAGCAAGTACACAACTTCTTCGTACTCCTCATGATTCTGCATTTGATCTAGAGAAGGGAGAAGCTCCAAAGAAGTCATGATCTAACCCATCAGATCTGCACACTTTGTACAAAATTCCAAAATCGATCTCGGGTTAGAGTGGTTGTGAGATAAATGAAAGATTGGAGAGTTCCTCTCTCTCTGCATCAAAGCACTAGAAGAGCCACCTCTAGAAGCACCTCCAGAAGAAGTAATCCTAAGGGGATTAACATGTGGTCTCTTTGCAAGTCGCAAATTGCCACAACCCAAACCTGGCCTCGAAGGAACCTCGACAATATCTCGAGTTGGGACATAAGAGGATCTAGTAACTCTGGAAGATCTTCCTGAAGGATAAGTGTTCATCCCGTCGAGAGCAACATTTAGACCATCTTCAACATTTGGAAATCGGAAATCGTCAAGCCCCATTTTCTTATGAAGAGGAGTTTTGAAAAACTTAAAATCCTCAGAGTCGGAAGTAAAAAATTTGGAAGAGAGCGAGTACAAAAGTTAAAGAAGATTTTGTTCGCAGAAGTAAAGTGAATGGTAAAAGAGGAGAAAGCGCGATATTTATAGAAATTTACCGGAAGGCGAAGTGCGCCGAAACAATTATTATTACTCAACGGGTTAATACCTAGAACACCGATAGAGTAATCCAATCATAGACTGACACGTGGACCAAAGATTTCGAAAGTAGGTAAACTTTCCAACTTGAGTCTGGGGGGAGACAATTGTTGGAGGTGGATCCGAGATCCTATTTTGGTCTACGGGAAACAATGGACGAATACTTCTAAGTCTTAAACTCGGCAAGATTGCTGGAGTATCATCTCGGAAGAACTCCTTCTCGGAAGCGCGTTAAATATGAAGGAAGTCGAACGACACATCATCAAGCAAAGAAATAAAAAATTCCCTATTCTGATATGAACAATTTCCGGAAATCTAGCTAAGATCTTCTAAATATCAAATATAAACAATTTGTAATATTTCCTATTTAAAATCTACTTTGTAACCGCCTCTATGATCTATAAATAGAGGAGCAGATCCTGCTAAGAAATGATCCGCTTTTTGGCAATCACACATTAAGCAATATAATTCGACTCGGCAATCTTTGCTCTTTGGCAATCGACTTCTTCTTCATAATTTTCCAAGAGTCTTTGCCCTTCCTTCCCTCTATTAATCAGAATTTTGGATTTAGAACCTTTGCGCTAAATCCAGTTTGAACAGTTGGCACCGTCTGTGGGGAAGACATTGAAGGACTTCTTTAAGTAGGAGAAAAGAGTGAACGCAAGCAAGAAAGGAAGGTTGAAAATGAAGTCACCAACAACTCCTCAGAAGTCGAGATCATAACCTCCAAGAGCAGGTCGATCTAACTCTTGAATCAGTTTTGAACTCTGTTCAAACTCGAGAGGATAATCAAGAGGAATCTCGAGAATACATTGTACTCCCCAGACCACCTGAAGGTCCGCCATCGCTGGAGAACATGGTGCGCAATTTGATCGCGCAATACAAAGTAGCAGACAGAAAAAACACTAAGAGATTTGACAGAATCGAGTCTCGGATAAACGGGAGTACCCTCTCCTTCACACAAGCCAACAGGCCGAACGAGGAAATATTGGCTAGTGTGCAAAGGAACCTATTTAGAAAAGTGTTAAGTCCACAACCTACCAGCATCTCGGGGTTGGGACAATCTGTGATGCAGAACGACCCAGCACAACAAGTGCCGACAACATTGGACGCAGCAACCATTTTCAGGATAATGGAAGAGATGAGGTTAAAACTAAGTCGACACCCGAGATTGGATGAATACTGGCTCAAACCCAAAATTCACCATTCTCGCCAAGATTGAAAAAGGTCTCGATAAACTGAGGACCGAGATTTAGTTGTCCTTTTATGATGGAACTATGGACCCGTTAGAATTCATGAGCGCATTCAACGTCATGATGAATGGGATAACTTACAATTCCAACCAGGAAGACGCAATATACTATCAGCTCTTTGCTGAGAATATAACCAGTGATGCATTGGTTTCGTTCACCAAGTTACCCACAAGGTCGATTGAGGGTTTCAATCAACTCGTTGAGTTGTTCATGAAGAAATACGCATTGTTTGTCAACCAGGATACTTCCACAGTGGAGTTACGCTCGCTAAAACAGGGATTCAACGAATCTTTGAAATCATATCTCGGACGATTCAGGAAAATCCTGACAAAAGCTAAGGTCAGTGACGACATGGCTATTGAAGCTCTAAGAACCAGAATGGTTACGGACGAAACCTTGAGAAGAGATTAAAACAAGGTGAAACATGATTAGGATCAATGGTTGACTAAAAAATTAGGAATTTATTTAAGGCAAACGAAAATTAAATTTTTCGTAATGATGTTTAAAAATAAAAATGATTAATAAATACACTTATCATGTTTTATATATTATCATAATACAACTAATTATCGATCATTACCAAAAAATTCTTTTTATTGGGTATTTAGTACTATTTATGATTGGGAAAAATGTTAATTGAACACCGAACTTACCAAAAAAATAAAATTGAACCTCGAACTCCGGCAATGATTTATTAAACCTCAAATTTTTCGTTAATTTATAATTTAACCCTCAACTATAAGTTGACTAAGCCAATTAAACCCCGACGAAAAACCCAAATCAAAAATTTCTTTAATTTCGAAAGTCAAATTGAGTTTTGAAAGTTTGATTCAGTTCTTATCTTCCTTTCAAAGAACCCCTAAGCTTATTTTATCTTTTCTTTCAAGAATGAGCTCAAAATTTCTTTCTTTCATGACAACATTACAAACCGAAGAATTTGAGCTCATACTAGAAAGAAAAGACAAAACAAGCTTAAATGTTCTTCAAAAGAAAGATAAGAACTAAATCAAACTTTCAAAAATTGATTTAGCTTTCGAATTTTGAGAAATTTTTTTTTTGGGTTTTTCGTCAGGGTTTAATTGGCTTAGTCAACTTAAAGTTGAGGGTTTAATTAGAAATAAACAGAAAATTTGATGTTTAATAGATCATTGCAAGAGTTCAGGGTTCAATTTTACTTTTTTGGTAAGTTCGATGTTAAATTGACATTTTTTCCATTTATGATTTGTATCATCTTTTCTTTATAATATAATCGGAACTCCATACCGATTTACTTAAAAGTATAGAAAATTGATTTAAGTTACTTTAAAAATCCATTATCATAAACACGGGTCTAACTAACATCCTAAATGAACATGATTCTAAGAACTTAAATGAATATGAGTCTAAAAACATAAATGAATGTAGGCCTAAGAACTTAAATGAACACGGATATAAAATCTAAATGAACACAAATTTAAAAAGTTCAATAACATGTGTCTAAAAACCTAAATAAGTATGAGTCAAAAAATCTAAATTACAATATTACTTGATTCCTATCATATACATTTCAAAATATAATATTTTAGATTTTCTTATTTCATGTTTACTAAAAATTATAAATTTATGACAAATAAACAACTCATAAATATTAAATTTAAAAAACACATGTCTAACAATTTAAATGAACAAGGGTTAAAAAACCTAAATAAACATAGGTCTAAGAACTTGAATGAATACAGATATAAAAACCTAATGAACGTACACAAATTTACAAACTTTAGATAATCATGTGTCTAACAACCTAAATGAACACGAGTCAAACAAATTATGTAATTCATCAAAAATATAGTTTGTACACAACGCAAATCATCATTATAAATTGATTTTAGTATATTCTTATAGGATGTCCCCGAAGGGACAATTGATTTTAGTATATTAAATATATATATAAATAATAAATTGCATATATAAATCAAATAATAAAATAAATAGAAGGCAAACAAATATCATATATATATATTAGAGATAAATATAAATAATTATAAATGTATATTTATTTTACAAAATAAATAGTCTCGTGCACCGAACATGTAATCATCTAGTTAATATTAAATCATTTTCTTAACAGCAACGGTGGAATTAGGATATCTCCATCAACGAGATGGTCAAGTTTCAGTTCAACAAGAAGGTGATGAAACGACTTTCTAATACCGTCTCTGATTGGAAGACTGATTGGGAGGTGAATGGAGACGACGGCAAACTCGTCTTTATGATGACCACAGTTTGGGAGGGGCTGAAACGTTTTTGGATAGACCCTCATTCCGTAAAGAAATCTGCTCAGTGTTCCGCTTCTTGGAACACGCTTGGTCTAGACGGACTTCCTCTCGCTATGCCTCACAATACTGGACAAACTCCTTTTGGTGGGATTGCTTTACAAATGGTAAGTTGGTTATTTTAAATTAAAATTTAATTAATTCATTTTTTATTATTTTAATACTTAACAAAGTTTTACAATTTTTAGACTGAAGAATTAGGACATGTTCTTTCCCTTTCGGATTTTTTTGAGTAGACTCATAAAAAGACGTCCAGGGTTTTTGTCGATGCTAGATCGGAGAAGCTGCACAACAAAGTTATAGCTGCCGCTGAAGAGCGTCAAACTCAGTTTTCCCAAGAAACTCTGATGGTACTCCAGTGGTATTGACTATTTCGGAAGTAGACACAATTTATAAACGTGTAATTAGTTAATATTATTAAGTATTTATTGATATTAATAAGTTAGTAATTTTATTTTATTTTTTTAATTATAAGTAATTACTAATTTAAATAACGTTTTTTAAAGATTGCTCCGAAGAAGAAATAACGGATTATTGGAGTAGGATCCGTCCAATATGTCCCGAGATTCACTTCTTCTTGGATAGGAGAAAGTTCCCTCCATACTCAGTTGATGGCTGCGCATACCGAGACTTACATGCTATAGCGATCGAATGATGAAAAGTTTATAGCAATGAAATCAATGTTTGATATTTTGGTTGCGGGCAATCGCTTGCGACGCATGCATCGGAGCGTAGACGTTAGGTCCTCAGAATTCGGCCTTCGATCCTCGAGGATGTCGATCTAAACCAAAGAGTAGCGGAGGAGCAAAAAAATCGTAGTGCGGATTTATTTAATGAACTTATCCGATAAATTATTTTCTATTTTAAATATTTTTGTACAAACGTTTTAAATATTTTAAAAACATTTCTATTTTAATGTTCAAACCTTTTTTATCTATCAAATCTAATATTATTTTTATAAGTATTATATATATATATATATATTTGTCTCCAATTCGCCTTAAACTTATTTGTCCCTGATTTGTCATAATATATTCGTCCTTAATTCATCATAATGATTTCGTCCCTAATTCATCATAATTAATTCATCCCTAGTGTAAATAATTCGTCCCTAATTCGTTGTGAAAGACACTTAAAATGGAGCCGCTAAATCGTCATTACATAGACTTTACATTTGACGACGCGTTTACGTCAAATTGCCTTACGACGAATCTACAACTCTTCTCTCTCCTCTGTAATTTACAACCTCTTTACAACGAAATATTTACGTGGCATTTACAATGAATATATAATCTCGCGATAGTTACGATGAATTTACATTAAATTTTGCTTTACGACGATCAAGATATGACGAATTCGGATTCGTCTCTAATTCGTTGTAAACTCTGTTTACGATCATTTATAGATGTGACCTAATTTTTTTAACCTTTTATGTAATCAAGTTTAGGAAAATGGTAATATGAGATTAATATAGATTAAGAGGCTGAATTAAGTTTATTAAAGATAACGATTACATTATATACATAGTACATTAACCTAGTGTGGCAAAGTCTAATTACAAAAGTCTCCTTTCCTTATATACTCTTATATGTCCCATCAAGATGGAGGCACATGTATGACACCAATCTTGTTTATAAGCTCATGAAACTGTGGTCGTGGAAGAGGTTTTGTCAAAGCATCGGCTAACTGATCACGCGTCGATACATGTGTCACTCGTAAGGCACCATATTGGATATTTCCGCAAACAAAATGATAATCCAACGCAATATGCTTCATTCTAGAATGAAAAACTGGGTTTGCACATAAATATGTAGCACCAATGTTGTCACAATAGATGACTGGTGTAGACAGAAGCTGAATGCAACTCTGTGAGTAATGAACAAATCCAACGTAACTCTGAAGCAGTGTTGGCCACCGCTCTGTATTCTGCCTCTGTAGATGAGCGGGCAACACCACTCTGTTTCTTAGATGACTAAGAAATTGGTGTCTTGCCCAAATATACAACATACGCATGTCTAACTCCTCATACCAAGCACGCGGGGCCTGTTTAGGACTGTAGAGTGCTTTGCAAAGACGACAAACATGATTGGGTCTATCTTTATCAATGAATCCCGGAGGTTGAGTAACATACACTTCGTCAGTCAATGTCCCTTGCAAGAACGCATTATTCACGTCAAGTTGTATAATTACCCAATCCTTAGTCACTGGTATTTCCAGTACCAACCGAATTGTGGTGGACTTCACCACCGGACTAAAAGTCTCTGCATAATCCTTGCCATACTCCTGATTGAAGCCTCTTGCTATCAAACGAGCTTTATGACGTGAGAGTGTTCCATCCGAATTGTATTTTAGAGTAAATAACCACCTTGTATCTATGACATTTTGCGAGGGATGTGGAGGCACAAGATCAAAAGTATGATTTTTAATCACTGCGTTTACCTCATCTGTACATGCTGCTCGCCAATTTGGATCATTCAAAGCTTGAGTAATCGTTCTGGGTTTAGTTTTGGAGTCTTGAACAGTAGCAAGAAGATTCAATTTTCTGGTGGGTTTCAAAATTCGATTCTTCCCTCTCGTTTTCATCGGATGGATATTGCCGGCAAGTGGTATTGGAGCAGGATCCTCATGCTCTGCTCGCGGAGATGAAGCAGGTGGTACTGGGCTTGAAGGATCCGCTGGTGCTTGGACTATGTTTATGGGCCTGTTTCAGAAGAGTCATGAGTTTGGGCCAAAGGAGATGAATTAGGCCCAATAACTGATGCTGGTTCTGATGGCAAAAACGTGTGAGACGGAGATCATTGCAGAGGGTGGTTCACCGGAGACTCCGACGGTGAATGTTCGATAAGCGAAGGACCAGAAGACGAGGGCGACTCCACTGAGGTCGAGCTGAGCTGTACAGGTTACCGGACGGTGATGGCTGTGGTTGTTGAATTTTGAGCTGGCGGAGATGATTCAATGTCTTCAAGGTCTTCGATGTGGATGGATTTGGATAAGGATGCAAAGGGAAAATATCCTCAATGAATTGGACATGGCTTGAGGAGTATATGCGTGAATTGCGTGGGTCAAAGCAAAGATAGGCCGATTGTGTTAACGAGTAAACCAAGAAAACACAAGGCGTTGAGCATGAGTCAAGCTTTTTCGAAGTGTACGGTCGCAGCCAGGGATAGCACAAGCATCCGAAAACTCTCAGTTTCAGGTAATTTGGTTCTTGTTGAAATAGACGAGCATAAGGTGAGACATTATCAATAACTGGCGATGACATTCTATTGATCAGATACACTGCAGCTTGGAAAGCATATGACCAATACGACCGTGGTAATGAAGCCTTGCTGAGAAGAGTCAAACCTGTTTCAACAATATGACGGTGCTTGCGCTCAGAGACACCGTTATGCTCAGGTGTATGTGGTGGTGTCGTCATGTGTGAAATGCTAAACGAAGCTAAGTACTGTCGAAGAGCTACATACTCTCCTCCATTGTCTGATTAGAGTGTACTAATCTTGGTCTGAAACTGGTTCTCCACAAGAGCTCTGAAGGTAGTAAACATTTGATGAACTTGAGATTTTTATTTGAGTGGGTATAGCCAAGTATTGCGAGAGTAATGATCAATAAAGATTAGGTAGTATTTGTGGTTTTCTGTGGATAGAGTTGGTGAGGTCCAAACATCAGAGAAGATATATTCAAGGGGACGAGTAGAAGTAATGGATGTGGTTGAAAAAGGGAGTTTATGAGTTTTATTAATAGAGCAATCAGAACAATGAAACTGAGTTTGCATAGAAACGGGTAATGAGAATTTCGAAACAATTGTTTTAAGCATAGACAATGATGGGTGGCCCAATCTAGAGTGCCAAGAGGATAAAGTTGTTTTTGGTCATGGTGAGGCAGAAAAAGCTTGAACAAGTGGTGGTCATCGCGGCCACAAGTACACCTCGTGCTCAGCCTTGCCTTGGAGTAACTGGACCCCCGTTTTGAGATCCTTCACCTGAAATGAACAAGGGAAAAATTCCACAGACACTCGATTAGCATTACACAACCGATATACAGAGATGAGATTCTTATATACTGAAGGAACATAAAGAATATCAGAGAGATGCAATGATGTAGTAGGAGTTGGAAGCAAGGCTGAACCAGTATGAGAGATTAGCATAGCAGAGCCATTTGCAGTCACCATTTTTTCATCACCATTGTAGGGTTGATGAAAGGACAAGTTATTGAGATCGGATGTCAAGTGGTGAGTAAATCCACTATCAAGAACCCAATTGTTGGGATCATACGGCTGAGGATTGGCAATGTTTGCTTGTGGCTGCCATGGAGTAGGAGCATGAGATACATGCTGCGGATTCTGTGTTGTCACAAACTGAGGACACCGTCGAGCACTGTGACCAAACACTCCACAAAGCTGACATTTTCCTTGATATCCACGAGTTTGTCGTTGGTCTGATCTTGGAAAATTCTGTTGTTGATTCTGCCAATTGTTGTTTCTGGAATTGGATCGTTGTTGATTGCGTGGTTAAGATGACTGATTGGGGCCACGATACATGGCAGCATTTGCTGTAACAGGATGCATGTTTTCAGCTGAAACATGAGCCAAAACCTTTAACTCATGATTAATGAGTTTCTCGTGTAATTCAGTGAGAGATGGTGTTGTCTCTCTAGCTTCAATTTGATCCACAATCATTTTATATTCTTCAGTAAGCCCATCTAAGATTTGCTCAATCTTGTCTTCATGATCAAGACGTTTGCCCAATAACGCAAGTTGATCAAATCGAGTAGTCAATCATTGGAAATACTCCGCAATGCTCTTGGATCCCTTGGTCCAATTTTTGATCTGCTGTTTGAGATGCCCTCTGCTTGGTTTAGCATATGTGGCAGTAAGTGTATCCCAAATTTTGGCCGAAGTTGTCGTCGTGGCAAGTATTGGCTGAAACGAATTAGTGATTGCTCCAAGCAATGCACTGTAGGTAAGGCGATCATGACGTTTCCATAGAGAATACGCTGGATTTGGAGTGACTCTTGTCTCAGCAGTCAATGTCTGAGGAGGAGGGATGGTTGTACAATCAATATAGCCGGCAAGTTCATATCCATCTAGTAGAGCATGAACCTGACGAGACCACATAAGAAAATTAGATGAATTCAGCTTGGTGACACTGGTCATGTTGACGTTGTGGAGCGTCATCTGTTCAGTCACGATGATAGTTTCTTGAGAAGAAGTGGGAGAGGCAGCCATCGAAATAGAGAGATGTGTGGGCGGCTAAAGAGTTGTGAATCTGATTAGGTATTGATGCTCTGATACCATATAGATTAAGAGGCTGAATTAAGTTTATTAATGATGACGATTACATTATATACAGAATACATTAACCTAGTGTGACAAAGTCTAATTACAAAAGTCTTCTTTCTATATATACTCTTATAATTGAACCATCCTGATTATAGAAGAAGAAAAAAACCAAAACAAAACAGAAATCTATTTAAGCAGCCTAACCGATGGACTAAATCCGAATTACCAATTTAGTTACTTCAGTCTATCTCTCTTAGAGCAATAATAATGAAAAGACATCGTCCCCTCTTTATCTTATCTCTTACAACTTTGGTTTACGAAATATAATGTCTTATTCACTTTTAAAGTACTTTATTGAAAATTTAATTAATATTTTCAAAGTTTAAGCAAGAAGATAAGGAGGCTCCTCCCATGTTCACGGCTTCATTCCCTGCCATTGCCCGTTACGCCTTGATTTTCGTAAACTTTGACTATTCATATTTTTGTGCTTATGCTTATAATACTAATCAATCACTAACCTTTTGGTGCTGAAATATATAACACAATATTTTATGGGAACATTTATTATCTTCTCTTCGGTTTGAACAAGTTTTTGAAATCAAATAGCAGTTGGTTGCCTAAAACCTTATGACTAGCGCAAACCGATCCAACAACTAATATTCCAATCCCCTGCTTGGATCAATCAGTTTTGTAACCTTTTGTAAGTGTGAAAACTAACAATAACAATGTTTTACGAAAATGAAGAGACTAATCGTTAAGGAATCTACTTGTTCTCGATTCTAACTAGTCTCTTTTTTGTTGTAGGTTTTTAGTTTGTATATTCATGTTTTTCTCTAAGTCTCCTCCTCTTTTATTATCTTCGGGGAGTGCATTAAACACATAAGATCTCATTTCCTTTCACTATTTTTCAACGATCTAGCGAAATCCGATACGGAAATTATGGTTCGTAATTTCATTTTTTGGATTTGGTTTCATTTTTTTCACATGATCGATCTGTCCAGATTCCTTAGAATTTGAACTTGTTCTTACTCGGATTTTTTGGATGGACTCGGTTTTGGACCCTAAGATCATTCAAACCACTTTTGAGCTTCGATTAGTAAGAGTTTTTATTGAGCATAATCAGCCTCGTCTTATACTTTTTAAGTACCCTAGGCAAAACAAGAAAAAATCTTTATCTATACTATATTTTAAAGGACATAAACATTTTTTTCTAGTAAGATATGATTTAAAAGAAACCAAAATTTTCAAATGATCCAAAATTTAGTAATTAACTAGGTTAGAAATTAAATTTTGGCATTTTTCTTAAATTTGAGCCCTATATCTATTATTAACTAGGTTATTTTGGGTTTTTTTGGTCCAGTTATTCAAACAAATTTCATATTTTTACAATAAAAAATAAATTTTTAGGTCTTTTTGAATTATGGACTCTAGACAAATATTAATATTGCCACTCGTCCAAATCTGAGCATAATGTTTTTGTATAAGCCAATTATATCTGAAAAAATTTAAATAGACAAATAAAATTGGATCTTACAAGAACATTAGAACAACCCCATTCTTAGTGTTTAATGAATTAAAATTAAATCAAAAAAAGGTTATTTGCTAAGAAACGGTTCTTAAGGAACTTAAGAACCTTTAAGAACCGCATATGTGGCAATCTATTATTGGAGGAAGGTTTACGGTGAAAAAAAAATGTCGTCGTGGCCTGAAGAAACCGTCATCTTTCACGAGATCGAACTTTTTGGGTCATCTTCCTCTTCCTCTTCCTCTCGAATTGACGGCGACGACCTGAAGAAATCATCATCTCGACGTTTTCGGTAAACCCATTTCCTCACTCTTTCTTTCTCTATTTCTTCTTCCTCCTCCAACACTGATTTTGGATTATCTCAATTTGTTGTTCTGTTTTGGAAATATTTCAAAAGAGTCATCAAGAACAAATCAAACTTTAAGGTTCTTCCGTTGTTATCCTCGCACTTTTGATACCTTTCTCTGATTAACTAATTTTCCAATCATAAAATCACCTTGAATTGCTTCATTATAGTCCTATAATCGTGTGCGTTTACAATATGTAACTATTCTTGAGTTTAGTTTCTCGAATTTGATTTGAGTTTGCCAGGAATTAGGGATTTATTTATTATCACAAGCTTCTGAATTGGTTTAGCAGAAGCCATTGTTGGTTTTATGGAGAAGAGTAGTAGAGTTGCTCTTGACTAGATTATATGAAATTAAGAAGAATCAAGCTCAATAATGATTCTGTTGATCGAAGTTTTGTGCTTGTTTTTTGCAATTTCCATATCAAAGTCAAACTCGACTTTGTTCTTTGTTCATAAAGCTTTAGGTTCTATGATATTCTCATATTTGTTGGACTGAGATCTATAGGTTGTTCAATGTGATTTTTAGAACTATCTCGACTTCAGTTACTTTCAGCTTCTTTATTCTTGATGAGGTTTCACAATCATTAATGGGATTTTCATTGTTTAAGAGCTTCCTTATGCTATGTTGTACTCTTGTTTACCATTGTTTTGGATGGAAATTTGATTTATTCTGCATTGTAATTACTCTCCTTAATGGATGCTTATTGATATCTGTTGAAACAGAAGATACTAGGAAGAGATGAAACCTAATGTTGTGATTTTGGAAAACCAATGGGGAATTACAGGTAAGCAACTACGAAGTCTGTTGCTTCGGAATCCAAAAGTGTTGGGATACAATATAGATTGTAAAGGAGATTGTATAGCTCAATGTACTAGGTGTTAGGTTCGGTTTTAGTCCTTTACTTGTTCTTCGATTCTTCAAGTTGAGAGAGTGTTAGTTTAGAATGAGTGCAAAAGCTTATTTGTATATGTCAACCATTTTTTTTAATAAGAACCCCTATTGGGGTTCTACCATTGGAGGAGAAAAAAAATTAAAACTTATAGTAAGGTTCTTATCTTTTATTAAATCATAATCTATATATACTAAAAATAAGAGATTGAAGCCTCCTAGGCCATCCACATCATCATTCTCTTCTCATATCTAAAATTGTGCCACATCAGCCCCTCCTTTCTCAACTTGCCACGTCAACTCATACCAAAACCTTTACTCCTATGCCAGCTATCGATCTCTCTCCCCTGTAAATTTTCGTCCCCTCATATTCTCCACTCTCTGTAATGTCTTCTGGATTTAGGCTATAATAATGAAAATGGAGATTGACTTTCTTAATTACAAGAAAAATAATTGTTTTTCTCTTTGCGTTTCCACTTAGGGTTCATGGGATCACCACGATAGAGCTCATCTCATGTTTTGGAAAAGAACATGTGATTTTCAATACTCTTTTAACAGGGCACTGGGTTAAGGGCCAAGCTCCACCTCATGAATTCGATATTTCAAGGCAGAGAGGAGAAAAATACAGGGCATTGGGCACATAACAACATAGGTCCACTTCCAGCTCTACTCAATTTCTCTTTGGATACATTCCCCGAATGACCTTCAAACCGTTTTGATCCTGCTGTTTTGGTGATTTTTTTTGTCTTCTTTTTGCTTTTGTGTTTTTCTTCTGGACTTCGTATGGTTTAGAATGAGTTTCTATGAGTATGTCAATTCCATCTCCCTGCGTCCGAGATATTTTGTTGTCTGATTCATTACTGCGTCACAAACAATTTTAAAGAATCTGCTTCAATCCTCGGATTTTCCTGGTAACTTTCAGATTTTCTACTCCAATTTAATTACACAAATCTATTCTTTTGAAAAAAAAATATTTTTATTATTTCTGCTATAGGGAATGCTGGTTTATTAGTGGCTAAAGTAGAGATGGTAACTCAATTTCCAGAAATGGTGACTTACTCTGAAACCTTACATCTTTTTTTGTTTTAAGTTTTATCTTTTCAATTATGTGTTTTCCGAGTTCCAAAACTTGATGAGGTTTCATAGCTTACATTATACTCCGTGGAAGTAGATCAATTTACAAACTAGCTGAATCTGAAATTTCCTGTTGTGTGCTTAGAGTTAGAGCGAACCTTAACCTTAGATTTAGTGCTTACATCAGAGTAACTCTGATGTTTTGTCGTGCGCTTCCATATCTCCTATTGGCAAAGACTTCGAAAAAAGGATCTCGAACAAAGACCATAGAAAAAGAATGACAACAACTCAAGCGTTAGGTACGTCTTTTCCCAGTAATGTTCAAACACTGATCGATGAAATGGAAATTATGAGTGAAGGTGTCTGCAATTAAGGAGGATCGTGGGTGCTGGAGTTGCTTGATCAATAAAAATTATTTTACTTACTTTCATTACTTTTGATTTAAGTAAAGTGGGTTAGTTACGTTTTCGTTTCGAGTTCCTTTGATGTTTTATAAACACTGAAACTATTTTGAATGAAGTAACCAGAGTTTCTTTTTTAAGAATGAGCATGATTAATCTTGCAGCTCATTCATGACAGATTTGAACTTATATATTAATTTTATCTAAGTGTTGTCAATTTTTATACAGAAAAGTGGTATTTGTTTTTTAGTTCGTCTATAACATTTTTGTATATGATAATTGGTTTACGCAAATGTATTGTGAAATTCACTGCGACCCATATAGTATATAGATATTATGTTATTATACAAATATGTATTACAAACTATTATATTTTTTGTATATAACATGTAACGATTTCTATTAAAAAAAACTTGTACATGTATTGTATATTTTAACAAATATAAAAATATATTATTTCTACATTTAACGGTTTATACGAAATTAAAACATACAATTATTTAATGAAAATGATATGTAAACACATTTCTATAGAACATAGCCCGGTTTTACTCCTAGTTTACATTAAAAAATGGTTAAAAACCCCTTATGGAGTTCTTATTGTTGGAGGTGGTCTTACTTACCCTATCTTAAATGCTAGGATCGTTTATCCCATAAATCCCTGAACTTTTGTAGATTTTTTACTCAGAACATTATAATATTAAGCAATGATCCTGAAGTTCCAAACTAAAATCGAATCTTCTCTGTCCCATCAATCATAAGACCCAAGTCTCTAAGCAAAATACCCGAAGGTGCCAAGGTTTTACAAGTTGATCTCTTGAGTGTCTTGAGGAAGAAAAAAATCGCATTGGTTAGGCATTTGCCTTCCCGCTCGCTCTTCGTTTAGTATGCCAGGCTCGGTTCCTATCGCCATTGATAGGGTTCTTATGAGCAGCAATGGAGCATTGGTCAGGCCTTCCATTCTTTGCATTCATCTCCATCTGTTTCCTCCTTCGTCTCATCCTGTTCTCAAGTCTCATTCCTTTAAGAGCACGAGTCCTTCGCTCTATCTCCAACGCCTGTGTGAAGTTCCATATCCGGACTATGCCTTCTTCACCTCCACACACTATACGGTCACAACCTACGTGCACAGAGAACAAGTTTGACCCGAACCCGTGCAGCATTCTATGTGGCGGTTCCACAGTATTTGAAGAAACCTTTTTTGATAAGGTACAACGGTTAGTTTTCAACAACTTCCTAACGTCCATAAGTGCGAGTTTACCGTCACCAGATGCTGAGACAAGCCACGGAAACTCAAAAGAAAGAGAGTAGACAGGACTAGTATGAGGCATCCATTGAGAAATGAGTACAACGTTTGTTTCACAACCACATCTTCTGATCTCAAACATTTTGATCCCTCCATCTTCTCCACCAGTAAACAAGAAATCCCCAGTATGGCTTCTCGCCAGAGAGTACGTGGTGCCTTCATGAGCATCATGAATGATCGCCAGTGGAGTCTCACTGCTGATGTCCCAAATATAAACGTCAGAACCTGACGTGCTAGCCATGTTGGTTTGATGAGGTACAAGTCCCCAAACCCAATCACTATGCCTCAAAGTTTTGATACACTTCACTGATGATCGATCCCAAATACGAACAGACATATCCCACGAACCGCTATAGATATTTTTCATGTCCAGGGCAAGACATGTAATAGGACCCTCATGTCCCCATAGGCGAAACTCGGTCTTTTCTTTCTGAAAACCTGCGAGATCAAACAGGTTCCGAAGACCGTCCAGTGATTTCCAGCAATGAATAAATCCATCAGTACCGCCAGCTACCAACAACTTTGAGTCAGCAGCAACAGCCCTAATTGTGCAACCGAGTGGTTTAGATGCTGCGATATACAAGCCTTCTTCCATGTCCCACATCCGAACAATGGAATCATATCCAGAAGTAAAAATGAGCTTGGCAGAAGCTAAGAGAAAAACAGTCCGTACAGCTTCAGTGTGACCGTAGAGGGTGTCGATACTATAACGTCCTAAAAAGGTCCTACTCCTAAATTCTCTTTCAACGAACAGATCTTTCCATGATTTCACATCGGAAAATCCTGAGCTTGTAGCTCCTAAAACTAAGGGGAGTCCCCATCTCTCATAGTAGAACTCCTTCCAAGCGTGATGCTCTGATGCTAACTTATGCAGACTAGTAGAAACACACGACACTATACCTAAATCTTTTGGGTCAAGGCAATTAAGAATCTCAGATATCAATGCCTGAGGCAAATCAATAATGGTGGTAGACAAAACCTCGTCAGAGAGCAACTGTTTCGAGCCACTGGTCACCAAAGTTCCCTTCTTATGCTGGCAACATAACTTCACACTAGGAATCTCAACAGATCCATTTGTTATTCCCAATTCAGAATTCAGAAGATCAGACTCACTTCTTTGTTCGTTCGAAGTCTCTCCAGTATCCAATGAACCATTCACAACTTCAAGTCTCTCCTGGCACTCAAATTCCATGAAAATCCAACCAGCGTCCAATGCAGCCCCGAAACACCCAAACAAGGAGCTTTTCACCAACAAGTACGACCCTGATTGGATCTGAAAATCTACAGCCCAGAGACGAATCAAACGCTATGAATCACAAATTAAGAAATAACGAAGAGAGATTCGTCAATGCTAGCTAAACCGAAACGAACAAAGAATAAGAAAGCCCTAAAAACAGGAAGATAAACTAAACAATCGAAACAAGTTACGTACCTCCTCAATCCGTACAAGTTTTTCGTAAAAAAGGAGAGAAATTTGCCCAAATTACGTTGCCCTAATTTCTCTGATCGAATTGAAGATTTGAAGAACAGCCAACCAAGCAAAGGCTGAAATAAATATTTTCCGAATTGTTTTATTTCTTTTAGTATTTATTTGTTACTGTTCCGGTCCTGGTACGGTGCTATAATAACCGTCCGATTCAAAATACATCGGTTAATCCAAGACCGTAAGATATGAACGGATTTTAAATATATTTGATCCTATTTTTGCTGCTTAAATTTTCATAAAATTTCGAAACTTCATATTTACATCTGCTCCTCTCTCAACAAATCGATCAACCTCACAAAAATGTCTGATTCTTCCTCTAGCCACGACTCTCCACCTCCTCCGGCGATCAATGGCGGTTCAGAAACCACCGTAGCCAACGATTCCGATTCCAATGCCAAATGTCAAACAGCGATCCAAACCTTAGCCTCGATCGTCACAACTACAAACATCCCTTCCACGATCTCTCTCCTTCTCGACAATGAAGCTGTCTCCACCGCGATTTCTTCTCTTCTCCTACGTCCTGATTCAGGCGCCGGCGATAATAACATGTGTCGTTGGCTTTACGATACTTTCCAATCAGCAGAACCGTCGTTACTGCTTCTCGTCCTTCGTTTCGTTCCTTTGATCGCTGGTCTCTACCTCTCTCGTGTCCCTCTTCGGCAACCTCAAGCCGGATTCGAAGCCGTTTTACTCGCTCTCTACGCGCATGAGACAACTTCACGAGCCGGTCAAGCAATAACCGTCAACATTCCAGATCTCTCACATCCCAGCATTTACCACGAATCAAAAGACACCACAAAGAGCAACTCAATGTGCCTCAACATCGCTGTCCTCTCATCAACACTAGATCCACACGGAACAGTGAGATCCACGCGACGTGCGAGGATCGTCGGAGTTGCATTGGAGCTTTACTACAGCAAAATATCGAAAATGTCTCGCCAATCCAAGCTCAATTTCTGCGAGTCCTGTGAGAAATGGGCAGGACAAAACGGGGAAACTGAACAGTCTTCACGAGCCGTGATCCCTACCTTGAGCGATGATTCATGGAGAGAAGAAGAGAATGCCGCTATGGGAGGAGGAAGACCTGAAAGAGATAACGAAAGGATTCCATTGCCATGGGAGCTTCTGCAACCAATACTAAGGATCTTAGGGCATTGTCTTTTGGGGATTAAAGCTAAAGACAGAGAATTATCAGACGCTGCGAATAAAGCTTGTCAGAGTTTGTATCTCCGATCTCTCCATGATATAAACCCTAAGGCAATTCTAGCTACCGGAAGTCTTCTCCGGCTCCGTGAGATGGCTCTTGATCCCAAAAATCAGGTTGATCACACTGAGATATCAAATACCTCCGTTCTTACCGTTTGACCTAGTTTTGATTTATTTTTATATAGTCAACGCTTTCTTTTTTTTTTTGTCAACGCTTTCTTAAAAACAGCTAAAGTGATTTGTCAAACAAAAAAAAAAAAACTTTTTTTGTAATGTAAGGAGAGGCCACGTTCTTGTTTGGTCATTTTTTTAATGAAAAGAAACGATGACTTGTTTCAAGCAGACCATATCTAAGAAGAGGTAATAATGAAAGTCGGGCTCTTATTATTAGTTAAGGTCAGGTAAAACTCAAAAAATAGACCTCTCTCTCAAGGAAAACGATCCTGTAAGTCCATGATGTCTGCAAGAACACCAGCTGCAGTCGTGTCATTACCGGCTCCAGCACCTTGAATCACCAAAGGTTGCTCTTTGTAGCACCGGCTATATATCTCTACCTACAGTTTTTTCAATCATATCATATTAATATTTTTACTAATATTTTCACGATCATTTGAGCTAAAGGCATTCTCAGGAATACTTCACAAAATAGATTCCTTTATAACAGCCTTACAATATTGTCACTGCCTCTTAATCGTCCTAATGGCGAATCTTTTGAAACTTCTCGAATGCCGACTTGAACACTGTATAAAGACCGTGAAGTTCAATAATCTGTATATATTTCCATTGCATATGTTTTCACCAATATTATTATTAGAAAGCAATTGTTCTCTCTAGCCACAACCAAATTAGATTAGCCTTGCTAATTTATTTTAAGGTATTAAATGTTGACTAAAAAAATGTTGGGGCTGGGAAAGAGTGAGTGGAATTAACCTTTATTTATTACCTTGAACTCTCAATCACACAGACATAACGAAGCACACACCCATTTGATGAAGCTTTTTTAACCCTTTCCTCAATGTTCTGATCAAGCTTTACTATTCCATCATGAAGGAAAGTATCGACAGACATGAGTCCAGGTTCCATCTCTTCAGGGTACAAGCTTTCAATCTACAGAGAAACAGTTAAAACTACTAAGGTTATGCTCAGGGAGAAAAAAGATTAACGGACTATTGTTACAAGCACGTCGTTTCAAGATCAAGAAGACAGAACCAACGTTCAGACGACACTTAAAAGATCAGCATGTCTTAAAACACAGTTCAAGCTTTATTGTTAAAGACAAAGACTGAACTAGATTTCTCCAGCAAACACTTGAGCTGGGAATAGGTTTGCAACTGCAACTCGTACATTAGACATAGACTCAAAGAGAGTTATTTCACCAAGCATAAATCATCGAGTTCAAAAGTTGGAAAAAGCTGTGAATGTTGTTCACACCTTTATGCTTTCCATAGTTATCCTCTTCCCAAGAAGTCGAGCAAGAATCAAGGCCTACCATGACAGAAACAGACAGAATGTGAATCATGAAAGTCTGAACTAAAATGGTATAATGTTACGTAAGCAAGAAAATGCTTGATACTAAAAATCTATGGTAGTTTCAATGTATAGTGTTTTAATCGCAGTGAGTTAGTGAAAACAAAACATTGGAGGATTTGCCGGCCATCATCAGGAAATCAAGTTTCAAGCAAAAAGATTTTTCACATAACCACCAGATAAGTCATGACTGTTTTTTGTGTGTATTGCTCAAATAAGATGAAGAAAGTAATCTGTCTTGTGAACTGATGATAACAGCACTTACATTGACAAAGGTACACATGCACTAACTCTCACAAGAGACACTACATCTATCTGTCCATACCTTTCTAGCAACATCCATGCCACCAAGGTCATCACGTGGATCTGTGAAGCAAACAAAAAACATGTCAGTCAAACATCATCTTGAAAATATGCTCTTTCAGAGGTGTTCCATCCTCAGTTTGCCTTGAAACAATTAAAACTAGTTGAAATATTCATACAGTATCTTCCTTTTCATATATAATTGGAAGGTTTTCCAAAGGCTAAACCGTATCCTAATGCACAATGTCAATAAAGTCAAAGGAAGTTAGAGAATAGTATCAATTTACAGAACAATGTATGGAGTATAGAAAGAAAAATAGAGTAGTATCTAGTTATAAAATGATCCTGCTAGAAGCATCCAGTTGACTATCAACCATACAAGACAAGATATGTGCCATTATGGTTAAATGAGACTGGAAAAAACCTGGTTCAGTGTACCCCAGCGTTTTAGCAGCTTTAACAACTTGGCTTAGAGGCTTGCCATCTTCCAGCTCACTCATTACATATCCCAAGGTACCTACAGGCAGGGATCAAAGATTCATTAAACAATGATAAAGGTCTATGACACTATCATAGTCAAATATTTTGAACTTCAAATGTGATTACCGCTCAAACTACCGACAATCCTATGAACAGGATCTCCCGATGAAATTATGCGGTTTAAGGATGCTATGACAGGAAGACCAGCACCAACCTATATATAAACATATGTCAGGCACAAATGCTAAAAATTCAACACCTACCACATATAGTAAACTTCATAGCATTATTACATCTACTTTCAATTTCAAAAGACTACAAACTGATAATCTGTAGTGTTACTCTATACTTAAGCTGTGTTTCACCTACAGTAGATTCATGGCGGATGAGTCGCGGATGCCAAACCAATTTATCGTAGTGTTCCTGCATAGAAGACAAATGAGAGAGTACTAAGAGTCAGTTAAAACTACTTGATGTCTTATTATAGCACAAATTTACTGAGTTTCTGTGTTTTTTTCTAGTTTACCCCTGCCATCTAGGGTAAGTCCAGTTGACAAAAATCAGGATAGATTTCAAGAAAGAGAAATTTGAAGAATTCAACTAACCATCATATTTGGAAAATGACTTAAATCAGCAAAGCAACTTTTTCTGCTGGGTACAACATAATATCCTATACTATCGCCAAATATAAGTGCTTTTGCTAATGATCACCACAAGAAGTCGAAAAAAGAAGAAAGAGCTACAGAGACTAGTTTGATATCTATGCTTGCACATTGATAACATACGCAGAACACGCAGTTAAAAAAAAAACTAGTAACAAGATGTTACCAGTGTTGAAGTAAGAGGCTTCTTATTTGCCAGGACAACACTGCAACCCAAGTTAACTGCCTTCATCAACATTTCAATCGTTTCCATGCTGGCTGAGCAATCCACAACAGCTAAGCCTATAGCAAATAAACATGACATTTATCTATCAGAAGCTACTTGGAGTTAAGGGACTTTAACGTTTCAAAATGCTGACCGCAACAGTTGTGTATCATCAACCTTATATTCGGTACACACCTGTAGATTTACCAAGAAGTTTTGCAATCTCTTCTGTTTCCCTTGTTGACTTGGAATCATTGAACACTTGATATCCACCTTTACCTGTAATGATAACAGAATATTGTCAGTTTTTCATCCATAAACAGACTCATGAATGTGTTCAAAAAGAAAAAGGAAAAAAGACAGACTCATGAACAAGACCAATGATAGGCCAAAGAGTTACCTAAAGCACCCAATGGAGAACCAGTTGATTTGATACGGCAAACTTCTGACAAGAGTTCATCATTTAGTTCCTCTTTAAGCACATCCATTGGAGCAACTAAGGATTTACTGTCACATACTCCAACCACCCGCAAATGAACTCCCTGCAAACAGAAAGTAAAAGTGAGCTAAGCTTCAACATTAAATTCAGTGGGAAATAAAAATGATACTCGCGTATTCGGGGAAATTGGATCAACTTCTACTTAAATACCAAATTTATCAACTCCAGAAAAACCTAGATGATGATGATGATTATGCACATGAATAGATGTTCCTCTACGACCAAGGAAAATCGAGGTAAGACGATCCAGAAGCAAAGATTCGAAATGAAACATCTATGAAACCACATTTAGCTCATGACTGATTCATTGCTGAGAAACATCGAACATAGAAAGATAAGTAAGTGAGGAGAAGAGTATAAGGACCATGTTGGCATGAAGCGATCGACAAGAGACGATATGTTGAAGAAGGTGGCGACCAACGCCTCCACAGCCCATTACAAGCACCGGGATCTTCTTCATCCTTCTTCTTCTTCTTGGTCGATTTCGTCTTTTTCTAGACACTTGTGTTAAGTTTTCCTTCGATCGCCTGATAATGTCGCAGCTTTGATTGGCACTGTCTTTTACTGAACATCACAAAAGAAAAGAAAAAAAAAACTGGTTCAGTTTCGGATGAGTTTTGATTTGGTTCGGTTCGGTTCGGTTTATTATAACATTAGAAGAAAACTAACAGCTCAAGATCCGGATCCGACCCGTCGGGTAACTAACACCTCAAGATCTTGATCCCACCCACCCGTAAAATGACCCGATTACCCGCTCTTGTTCACTGATTTGCTGCAGGAGTTTCTTCTTCCTCAGAACCTCAGATCTTATTCGTAGCAGTTTCCCCATGAAATCCGAAATTCAAACGTAAATTTCCTTCTGATTTATATCGAGCTGCTGTTGTTTCGACCTGTAATTTGCGGATTTTTTCGTTTCACGGAATTTCTTTTTCGACGGGAGAAAAAGAAGAAATGGACACTTTCAGTGCGGAGGATCTGTCGACGATCGGTGGAATAGCGACAGTGTCTCTGCTTCATTCGTTTATCCCGACGCACTGGTTGCCTTTCTCCATCGTTGGACGAGCGCAGAAATGGACGCTTTCTAGAACACTTTTCGTCAGTATGTGTATCCATTTTCAGATCCCTGATTTCTGCCTTTTATGAAAATGATGCACATGGATGTTTCTGGAATTTTTTCATTGTTCTGCTTGACGATGAGGTCTTCAAAGGCATTGTTTGATTAAGCTAGTATAGATAGCTAGGAATTGAAGGCATGAATGATTGATCTGCTGCTTCAATGATCCTAAAAAATAACTTGTCTTTGGTGCTATATGGTCGTCATCAACGTTGGTGTTGCAGTTGGTGTCTTCCTGTTATAGATAATGTGAGATCCTGATGAGTCTCCCACTGAAATGAGAGTATCATAAAGTAGATTCAATGATAAGATGGGGTTAGGCTTTAAAAGATTTACACATATTAGTTCTGATCACAGTCGTCTCTTGTGAAAAAGTGCCATCTTAGTAATCTAATAGTTAACTGAATTGAATTGATGTGCTTCTCTAGCTCAGTTACATGATTCAGTGTTTTTACTTTGGTATGGCTAAGTGGTGTTGCACGTTCTTTTTCTGATTTTTTCTATTCTCACTAATTTTCAGCTGCATTTGGAGCAGTCCTACATGTCATATCCACTTCTCTCCTTGGTATTACAGCAATCACAATGGCAAATACCATTGCCGGTGAAGAGACTGTTCACAAACTTGCTTCCCTTTTGCTTGTAATTCTTGGTGGAAGCTATGTCTTGCTGTTTTTGGCTGGTAAAGGTGGTCACACTCATTCTCATAACCAACCCATGGAGAAAATGGCTGTTGCTGGCCTTGTCCTTGTTCCTGCATTATCTCCTTGTGCAACAACTCTCCCGGTTTTCCTCGCTGTTGGAAACTCAAAGTCGATGATGGTTCTTGCCATCATAGTTCTTCTGTTCAGGTGAAACGAATACTATTGATTTTTCACATGTTTCCTGCATCAACAAACAACAATCTATATTGTCAATCTTTGGGAAAGTAGATATGATCCGACAAGATAGAGAACTTATGTCTGAAATGATTGGTATTCTTTGGGCAGCACCATACTGGTGATGACATCGTTGGTGGCTCTATCGTTCTATGGGGCAAGCCAGCTTAAGTTTCACTGGGTGGAGCGATATGATAAACTACTGGTTGGTTCGGTCCTGTGTCTGGTTGGTATCTTAACCCTTCTCTTCCATGATCATGAACATGGTGGTCATGAAGCACATGATCTCCACAGGAAAATCATTACTCTCTAAAAGACTCTTTGGAGTCTCTGTTTTGTCTGTCATGTCTGTTTGTTGTAGAGCGAATTAAGGTCTATGAATATTTCTGCTTCCCGTTGTATGTCTATAACTAGTTGTAATGCTGTTGCACGAGAACAAACATATGGAATCATTAAATTCCTATATTAGAACTCCTTGCAATTGTATTGTAGTTATTCCATGACTTTGTAGTTGTGTGCATGTAGAAACTGTTAAGTGTCCATTTTTCAAAGAGTTCGTCAAAGCCAATTATATAATGACAGAACCAGACTATGTTGCATTCTATAAGTCTTGTAATATATCAGTTTTGTTGACAAATATGGTTGAAACCAAACGAGAAGAAGCTAAACTAACATAATTTTCTCACCAATATATTGAAGAGACCTTCATTCACCCAAAAAATGTATTATCTAGGCAAAAAAACTTGCCTTCTATTAGTTATTTGCGTTCTATAAACGTAATATGTAAGAATAATATTGAAGAGAGAAAAAATGGGAGAACTAATCAAGAAGAACCACCGGCTTTAAGGAAGTTGTCAAAAGGAGTAGAAGAAGGAGGATTAAAGAAAGGAGGATGGGTTTGATACTCTGCAACGCACAGGTTTGAAGACGCCGGTGTACCCAATCCCATCGTTTCCCAGGAGCTATTCTGCTCCACAAATGGATTGCCACTACAAGGCGAAGGAGCAGCAGGTGTATGGCTGCTGCTGAATTTGTTGCTTTTTCCAGACATGAAAGACATCTTCTCTTGCTTCCCCATGAGAAGAGCCTCACAATGTCCTGCCATTTCTGTGTATGTCATGTCTGGTGGATCAGACACTGAGTATCTTCCTAATTGTGCTGTTGTCTGAGACACCTGCACGCATTTTTGATATTCTTTCAGTCATCTCTAAATGTTTGTTAACGTCTGCAGACAAAAACACACATATAAACAACAACTTACTGCATTTAAAAGCTCATCGATGCTGAGAAGAAACGCGGTTTTGGCAGTAGGTTGTGTGTCAAGACCAAGCTGATCTTCTGCAGGAGTAGCCACTGCATCAGTCTCTGGTATAAGCAACTGAGTTTCAGCCTGCATAAGTGAAGGGAAACTGACTGATGTTAGAACCATAACTTTAAAAAGTTCAGAAATCAAGCACAAAAAGTGAATACATTTTCTCGAGGTTTGTTGTTTTTCTCTTCAGAGCTGTAAACTTGAGCTGGAGATTCTGTTAACTGTGTTCCAACTGGACAACCATCGATAGGTATAAAATCTGAAACTAGCTGCTCTTTTATAGACGACGAATCACGCTGCAAGTTAGACCGTCAACAAAGTTATGTACAGGTCAACATAACTACTGTAAAGAAGTGATGAAAATGTTCATATTACATCTGATAGTTTCCCAAGAAACTTCATGATCATTGTAGCGTAATGCTCTCGAGGTTGGCTATGAGTAGTTTCTTCTATCGCAACAAGTGATCTTAAGGCGTCGTCATCGTCTTCTTTTGATCCATAATTCTTTTGAGGCTGCTCTAATTGTCCATAGAAAACAGCATCTAGCTTGCAATCTTCCACCAACTGAAGATAAGGATCTACCTAATATACAAAAACAAAAGATATATTTCATCAAAGCTGTCTACATACATAAGAGGAAAGAAGCAGAACAAGAACATTTGTAAAACTTGTGACTACCGTTTTTTCCTGTAATGCGGTTTTTGCGCTATTAGCAAGAGGAGGAATGTTGAAGGCTTTTGCAGAGAATATTATCATCGATGTAGCCAGAGTAAACAGAGATCTACGTCGTGATGGCTGCAATGGTCCTAAAGATATGGCAACAAAAAATTAATCTGTGAATGTGATTTGTCTCTACTTAAGCGAGATCAGTCTACAAGTTTATCTGCAGGAGACTATACCTCCAAGAGAAAGATTCCGCAATGAAAATGCTAGCTGAAAGCTCCATACCAAGACTTCATTGCTGGAGTTCTACATATATATTTATCAAACGTGTGTAGATTAGTCTATGAGACTTTGTAACTTCTATTGTTAAGCATAAACTTATGCAGTGTAGGCATCTATACCTTAGTCCTCCCAAATAGAAGTACTAAGCTAAATGTATTAGCAATGGCTTCGTAGTTTTGTGGCGTGTTGTGAGGAGACAAGGACTGAACCCATATCGATGAAAGCAATAGACAAATCTGGTGGCTGCTTAATCTTAAAGGTATGACCTGAAAGTTTTAATTAGAAAACATTGAACTCAGTTATAAGGAAATGATAGTTTCCATGAAGATGTTATGGTCAAATGTGAAACATACTGGTTTGTCCGATGAATTTCCTGACAAATTCTGATCTGATAACATTGAACTTGGGTTCCTTCTTATACTTTGAGTTCGGCTGTAACTTGACTTTAACCGGTTCAATACAGAACTAGTATTGGTCTTTGGCTCCTCGTCGTCAATTTCTCCTCTTATGAATTTTGAATTTGACCTGCTAAGTGTTGAAACTCTCTCCATCTTTGCAGAATCATCAACAGGATTATCTGACTCCAGCTTCAGCTTTCTAAATAGTGCAGCTGAAGAAGAAAATACAGACACATTTCTTGACAATGTCCTCTGCATATCAGCAGGCCTTTTAGACTTGGGAACTGAATTTGGACAAACAGAAGATGGAACCAGAACAACAGAAAATATACGGTGAGCCCCCATCCTGGATTCATGATTAGTACAGACCATAGCTTGAAGTAGTTGATGGAACAGTGCATCTGGAAAAGCCTGCATGTGAAAAGATTGCAGATTTATCTTCTTATTCCCTTACCGATTTTCGAAAAAACAAACACAGAGTAATTTGAACATATCTTGCCTTGTTTTCATAAGATAGATTTGGTATAGCTGCTATAATTTGTGCTGTGCGGAAAACAGCAGCGATTAAGGTTCTTGCCATGACTGTAATATTTGACATGCTTTCCAACATAACAGCCATTATGTCAAGGACTGGACCTGCATCTCCTACCTTCATTTCCAAGATACTATCAATGATTCATTTATGTTACCAAAACAGTAAAGCTTCTAAAGCTTCTTGAGCTTAAAATGGTGGTTACCTTTAAGGATAACTGCACAAGGCATTGTTCAACTGCGGCTTCGAATTTCAGATTATACTGAATCATCTCATTCCCAAGATTTGAATCATCTAGTGAACAATGAATGCTTTTCCTCAGATGCCTAATCATATCACTCAAAGCACCAATAATTGCTACAGATGGTAGAACTTTAGTCTGTTGGGCAAGTGCAGTTGCAACATAAACTATGTCAAGTTGCATTTTAGGCTTCTTCAAAACATTCTTGTGATCTAGATGCTTGATCAAAATGGACAACAAGAAGTGTGTATTTTGTCCTGTAGTCAAATTACTCACACTGTTAGTACTTACTAAACAACAACCTGACTACAAACCCATTAAACAAATGGAGACAATACAAACCAGATCGTTCTATCAGCAACTGAACATCCTGCAGAACATATAAAGCAAGACCATTCTCTGTGGACCAAACCTCATTGAAATCGAAATATCGGAAGAATGACTCAAGTACACGCCGCACAGTTGTTGCTTCTTTTGCTAACTTTGCCAGATTATGCAAACAAACCCTTGCCCAAAACTTGGGGTTTTTAGCATCCTCCCTGTCATTCTCTAATCAGAACTTATATATTCTATAAAAAAGAACAACAAGCATGTCAAAATAAAGCTCGAGTAGAAGAACTTACACAGATACAATTGCCTTGCCTCTGTCATCTACAATTCTAGTCCAAGAAGCAATCCTTGTTTCAGCTTCAGCAGGAGATAACTCTTTATCAATAGAAGCAACCTTGTTCTCTTGATTGACTGCAGAACTTGAAGACTTACTGAGACCTCCATAATTTTCTAAGACAACAGAGACTACCTAAGAAGAACAAAATCAACGAAACCGAGGACATATTAGAAACATCCAACTGTTACAAAGCCCTGGCCATTTTACCCGGACCCGAAAACCAACCCGAAATCGACCCGAAATTTTGGGTTCGAGTCCTATTCGGGTAAGCAAAAGTAACCATCGGGTCTTGGCATAGAGTACCCATGGGTATCGAGTCGGGTCCGAGTATTACCCGATACCCGAACGGGTACACGAATTTCGGGTATTTGGTACGCGAAATACTCGATACTCAAAAATGTATCCGAATACCCGAAAATGTACCCGAATACCGATGTTGGGTATTTTTAGGTATATAATACTCTCGATTTATTTTTTTACAATCTATACCGGAACCATAACCGGAACCGAAACCGAACCGAATTGGTTTCGCTTTTTAAATGGGTATGAAAATTGTGGACCCGAACCCGAACCGAATTGTGCTCAATTCCAAAACGGGTACCACAATCCCATACCCGAAATACCCGGACCCGATCGGATAGTACCCAAAACCGACCCGAATACCCGAATGCCAAGGGCTTACAACTGTTACAAGCTTCCAAGCAAAACTTACATTGTCAAATTCAACTGATATATGTGAAAATTCTCCCATAAACCAAACCTGTGGCAAAAATAAAATGATTGTATCAATACTTTTTTACAAAACAACTATAATGAAATGAACAAAGCCGAGTAATTTTGTCTACCATGGATGAGAGAGCCTGGAGCCCAGCAGCACACAAATGTGTTGTTCTCTCTTCTTCTCCCAGTTCATGAGCTAAGGGACAGATCTTTGGGATTAACCCATCTAAGTTAAACATGTAGGTACCTTCTGTCTGTAAAACTCAGTTGGAGACATTAATCAGACATTGAAGTTCCAAAATCTGACATTGCTTTAGAATAAAAAACTACAAAGCACCTGATTGGTAACAAAATCATAAAGAGCTTCACAACCTAATATGCGCATCTCATCAAACCTAGTTTGATCTAGAAGTATATGAATGAGGCCAAGGTAGCTATTAGCAAACAATGACCTGTGAGACATAACTCATTAGTAAAGCCAAAGACAAACCCAAGCAGTATATATATACAATGTTTAGATAATATAACAAAGCATACATTTGTTCATTACAAGCAACCAAAAGCCTCTTGTAGATAGACATTACAATCTTTACGGAATTAAATTGTTCCATTCTCAATTCCTTGTAACACCTTTGTTCAAGAGAGGTTGTAATCTGAAAACAGAATATGAAATCATTGCTGATATAAACTATAGATAAAGTTCGATAAATCACAAGAATGTCAAAGTATATATTCGTGTAAAAAGAGTCACCTTAGGGATACGAAGAGGGTTTTTTGCAGCATATTCACATAATTTACCGATTTTTCGATCATTTGGTTGCTCATCCTGCAGCAACATTTTAGAAAAAGATCATAGAGTCAATCAAGAAGCAGAACACTAAATGTATAAAGTAGATTCAAAATTGATTCCTCTCCAACACTCAGGTTCTCTATATACATTATCACAAAGAACTAGAGTTATAATGTGCTATCTCTTTCAGGCTTGGAAATGTGCAACAATTACACTAATTGCAAAATTTCGAGCACGTAATCCAATGAAACTTGTGTTTTCTAAAAAAACTCAGACGTTTATAAATTTCTCGCTATGGTTGATTATCGTGATATTGCAGGGGATTCAAAGAGAATCGTGTAAGAAAGCTAACCAGCGATCGAGGGAAGATATCAGCAAGAAGATGTTTATATCTTTTGACAGGATGTCTCGATCTGGCTCGTAAAGCCGGACAAAAGCAACACAAGCTTTCACAAACCGGGAAAACGTTCCTAGATACAACTCCCATTGATCTCTCTTATCTCCACCAAAGTCCCGACCAAAAGAAACCAGTTATTTTACAGCCACGTGACAAAAGTGATATCAATCAATGTATGAATCAAACAGAAGCACATGATAATGAAGGGACATAACAGAGATCCATTAGGTTTTGTGAATAAAAATTTGAGGAAGACGAAGAAGAAAAGAAGAGAATCGACGAGGTGTTCTCGTAAAAGAGGAGATAATAGCGGAACTTTCATATGCTTTACAAACCCAAAAATTTGAAAGCTTCTTTCTTTTTCTTTTTTTTTTTCTTCTTCAATTTGCTATTTTTGTAATTTTAGACATAATAATGATTTTGATGATTTTGAAAACAAAGAAGAGAATATTTGGAATTAAATGAATAAATTAATGGGACGTTTTTGTTAGTTGTCATGCAGATGATTTAGAAGTGGATGAATGTTGAATAATGGAGGGAACGTGACTAAAGGAACTATGTTTGGGTAAAGACCATCACATCCTCTTATTTCTCTAACCAAAATATTAAAGCTTTCTTCCTCATCAAGTAACAATACTAATGACCACAGCTATGCAATTACATAGTTTGATTCAATGCCATTGCCTTAACGACTTTGAATACTCGTCCAATATATTTTTTTTGTCATTAGGATCTATAAGATCCAGTCCATAACCTAAATCATACCTCTAAAATTCCTTTTTAAGGAGCCATAATATAGCGGGTAGAAATCGAACATGGTGCCAAGTCATTAGTTGGATCATTCTAACCACCAGACTGAGAGCAACTCGGCATCATCCAAAATAATCTATTTTTATTAAAACAATTTCACTTTTTCTACAACCAATTCGACAAACCCGACCAATAATCTAAAATTTATAATATCGAGTTAAAAACTTAAAATACCATCTAAAATCGAATTGCAAGAGGAAAAAAAAAAAGAATAAAGACATGACCATTAATTAGTCACTTGATAAAACTATTTTTTCCCTATTTCATTTCTTTCCTATTCTCTTTTGATTTTCTAGTAAGAATTTTACTAATAAAGCATCTCGTAAACCCAACAGAATATGAAACGTTTGGAAACATTTACTATAGATAATCTTAATCAAGATTGGTAAGATTGATAAGTCCATCATAATCTACATCCAAAATCTTTTAATTAGGACTACACAACTAATTGAAATCGAAATATAATACATAATTGGAATTTTAATTACTTTCACAAATTTTTTGCCAAAACTATCATTCATTCAGAAAAAAATATCATGGCATAGGAACTACGAAGAAACATTTTTCATTTAACCAAAAAAAAAAAAACATTTTTCGAAAGACCACGATCATGTATAGCAACAAGATATGCTATATAATTTAGAGAACACATATTAATTAAAAAATTACTAANATATTAAATAAAAAAATACTAAAAAAAATCCCCGACCCTGTAAAATCTTTTATATGGGAGATTTTTTTTTTTTTTTTTTGTCACAAATCTTCTTCTATTAGTTAAGGTTTTGGATTACAGCACATAATGGAAATTTGATGCATAGCATCAAAACAACAACATAGATTAAAAATATCTGGGTGGAGAAAATTCAAAATATTTTGGGAAGTTTGGATAGATGTTGGACATGCATTCTCGAATCCAAAACAGATTCTGAAAATCTGAGTTTTGTCGTCATCTGGAGCTCTTTGAAATAAGAATTTCAAGCTTTGAAACACTTCCCCCATGATGGAGTACTGTGGCTGAACAATACTCTCCAAGAGAGAAGAAGCAATAAGGTCTAAATTTATTTTCAAATAAATTAGCCTTGAGACAAGTCTTAAAACTAGGAGACATCTATAAAATTTCAGTCTAAGACCCATTGGAAAGATCTGGTCCTCAGCAGTCAAGCCCAACAGACTTATTAAAAAGAAATTATTTGAATACCTGATTAAATTTAAGGTCCAAGAAAAAAGTCCAATACTAAGCCCATGACTTGTGAAAACTCTAATCATCCAGTTGCAGACTTTAAGATTGGAGACGTCGTACTTGATGATGTCATCATCGGAGTTACGCCTGAGATATGAAGAAACGCTGCATACTCGCGGGGAAGGATGAGAGACTTGACTCTCTTGATTTTTGTCTAACCAAACGAGCGATTCTCGTGAATTGGAACACGGGGGAGGAGACAGCTTACGGCTGAACCGAAAGCCTAAAGCTGGCTGGTGGAGATTTAACCGAAAAGCTTCAAAACGAGAGCTAATAGAAGACAGGTGATAGTTGAGATAATATATGGCAGAAAACAGAGAGAGCTACGACAGACTCGGCTCCAACGGAGATCGATGGAGGTATAGACATCGAAGGTATATCTTTGTCCTTTAAAGACATAGCTTCGACCATTATCATTACCAACTATTTCTTCCATCAGATGAGAGGAACATAGCAGAGAGAATACAAAAGACATTGAAGGAAAAAGCAAAACAAGGAAGTCCCGAGGCCGGCGCGATCCGGAAGTTCCGGTGTCCCCAGCATCGAAGAGTAAAGGTGTTAAACTTGTCTTGATACTTGAACCAGGGAGAGAGTTTTCAAACTTTTTAGCTTAACAGAATCCTATATGGAAGAATAATAAGTTTTCTAGGTATGAGAGGAAAGTTAACCGGCCTCCTAAGTTTATCACCATCTTCAATACTTCAACATCATCTATCGCAAACGTCGCTTTCGTGATCCCAAAGAAATCATACATGTCATTGTCCATAATAATGTTTCAAATTAGATGTGAAGTGAAAAAAGACCCTTCTCATAAGTCCAGTGTTTTGGCAAGTTCCATTAATTCTAACTAAAAAACATAATCAATCTAAACTCGTATATAATCTTGAATCTTTCTATGAACTATCCGCATAGCACCATATGCACCTATATTATATAGAAGATACTATACACCATCACTCTAATTATTGGATTTAAATTTAATTTCGCTAAAAACATATGGTTTAATTAACTTGCTTATAATATAATTTAATATTAAGTAGTGAGTTTGATCATGTTCTGCTCCAATTGAAATATTTAGATTATAGATTATATCTGGCGAAAAAAATCAATTTCAAGTTAACGATGATTTGTAGAGTTGGTATGGTTTAGTAAAAAGACAAATCCTACCCCCTTTGTTTGTCCTCTTGTGATGCTTGATGCATACTATAGGAAGAGTGGAGTTGCGATTATTCCAACATTTAAGTGTTTATGTGTTTGTCGGATCAGATTCCATCTTCAGAATCTTATCTTTATACTCGAATTTCATTGACTTTTCGTCATATCTTCATTTTCTTATATTTGCACTTAACCTTCTTTTTATCATTAGTGCACAAAACTCGTATTCCATCATCACATTATTCATACTATTATTATTATTTAATCTTCACAGTATTATTGTGTGCACAGAGAAATACACTGTGTTTCCGCGTGAACTCTATGATTAAAGTCTCCATTTCTGACTAACAACAAGCAACCTCTACTTCTTTGACCAGTTAGAAGATTTTTTATTAAAACAAGCAACCTTTTATTTTCTTCCTTTTAATTCCAAATTTTAATTGTTTCAACTTATTCAAATATTAAATCTATATTATATTAAAGTATTTGTTTTAATCATGTGGTTTTCCAAATTTTAATTGTTTCAACTTATTCAAATATTAAATCTATATTATATTAAAGTATTTGTTTTGATTATGGTGGTTGGAATGATATAATTATTTTAACATCATAAATTCGATATTTTCTCACTATAATTAATATATTACAATAGAATTTTAAGTTATATACTGGATTTTATCGATATCAAAAGAATTCTACGTTTTCCATTTTCTTTGGTTCAAGAATCTCACTTTTAAAATCATTATCTAACAAAACTAGAATTTATCTCATGTAACAGTGGAATAATTAAAAGTAAGAAAAGAAAATTCATTTCGTTGATGTTTTTTACAGTCGAGTAATTATAATAATTCAATTATGCCGAAGACAGATGGTCTACTGGTGTAATCACTTTACAAATTCTCAAGGCACCATAGATCAAATTTCCTACTTGCAGTAGTAGGAACAAGATTTAAAAGCCATTAGGTTAGTTGACTAAAAAAAATAATAATAATAATACAACTATTTTGGTAAAATATGATGAATAGATTATAAAAAATTAGGTTATAAATTAGATTATATTAATTCAATTATTGACAACTAAAAAATCTGAATCAAATTCTACATATCCCATTGTTTCTTTAGTTCAAGAATCTCATTTTTAACATCATTGTCCAACTAAACTAAATTTTATCTCATGTAATGGAATTAAAAAATAAATAAAGACATAATTTTAATATTTTATTGTAAAGTAAAATATATATAAAAGTTTGGAAAAAAATTCTGAAAAGTAGTAGTATTTGTCTTCGTCGTTCCCCACACTACACAAATAGCATAATCGATTTCTTCAATTTCTTCAACAAAGAGAGAAAGGGGAAACCAAACCCTAATTACTCTTCACTCAATTCTCTTCATCCTCAGATATAGCTTACATGGCGTCTCAAAACTGTATTTGGGAGCTCTTTGCAGCTTCACTAATCCTAACCTTAGCATCGATTCATCTGGTGGAGGCAAACTCTGAAGGAGATGCTCTTTACGCTCTTCGCCGGAGTTTATCGGATCCAGACCATGTTCTCCAAAGCTGGGATCCGACTCTTGTTAATCCTTGTACCTGGTTTCATGTTACCTGTAACCAAGACAATCGTGTCACTCGAGTGTAAGATCCCTCTTTTCTCTCACATCTCTTAGCTCCTCCTGTTTGAAGATGTTGATTCGTCGAGAATCTATTGAGATTCTATCGGATACTCCAAATTTCTCGCGCTATTATTGGCTAGTTTCTATTTTAGATTTGCATCAATAGAGTTTTTTTTAATTTTTTTGGATTCAGTCGATTTATGTTCGAGTTTTAGCATGATGGTAGTAGAGTTCTATCCAGATCTTGTATGTAATTCTCAATTTGTTCATTGGGGGAAGATGTAAGCTAAAGGTGATTATAATTGTCACTTGTTAGATATTGAGATGGAGAAAACATGCTGTATTTCTTAAGAACATTCCGTAAAGCAAATATTTGCTAAAAATAATAGGATTTCATGACCATATATATTTGAAATTTGATTTCATTATTCGTAGTATCCACCTCAAATTCTTCGCTAGATGTTGGTTTGGCTTTTAACAGTTGGTAAGTGAGATAGGAAGTTAGTTTAACTTGTGATGATTCAACTTTATTTTGGTTTCTTTAAGGTTCATGTGACTATTTATGATATGATCTTTTTAGCAGTTTCAAATGCAGAGTACGATTTTTTTTTTTTACTTTCCAGTATGAAAGGAGAGATCTAAAGCTCCCATGTTTTATACAGTGCAGACTTTCTGGTCATTGGATTCCTTGAAAGTATTGAAAGAATCCTCAATAGTTATTCCATCAATTAAGCTTCCTAATTACTTGTACCTCATGATTTTCTCAGTACTTTGTTAGTGGTTTAGACTTTAGATTACTTTTTGGTCTCTTACGCTTTTAGAAAATTTTTGGATTCTTTGTAATGCATTGCATCTGGTTATCTCTCTGAACTGTTTAATGAATCAAGGAAACAGCTACTTTAGTATCTAAAATCAATGGATATTTCTTGTGCTTTATTGTCTTCTTCTTTGGCGATATAACTATTGTGATTTTGCTCTCAAAGTGCATCTCTGATTCTAAATATTTTTGCAGGGATTTGGGTAATTCAAACCTCTCTGGACATCTTGCAGCCGAACTGGGGAAGCTCGAACATTTACAGTACCTGTATGCCATCACTCTTGTTTATCGTATAGTGCACCGACACTGTTTGGTTTGTGATCGATTATGATATAGGTTAACTGATTACTTTTCTTGACACAGGGAGCTCTACAAAAACAACATCCAAGGAACAATACCTTCCGAACTGGGAAATCTGAAGAATCTCATCAGCTTGGATCTGTACAACAACAACCTTACGGGGAAAGTTCCTACTTCTTTGGGGAAACTGAAGTCTCTGGTCTTTCTGTAAGTTTCTCCCAAACGCTGGCAGGACGCACAAAATAAATACTGTCTAGATTGATTTGAATATTGCAAGATAATGGATCAAATGTTAGAGTAAAAGAACTAGATGGTTTTAAGATCATGTGTTGAGATTCAATACCTGATTCTTGTTGTGATATTCCTTCATGTCTTGGCTCTGAAACTTTTTAATGTGGCAGACGGCTTAATGACAACCGATTGACTGGTCCAATCCCTAGAGAACTCACTGGAATCCCGAGCCTTAAAGTTGTGTAAGTTCAGCTTTTTAATCTCTGTATGTCATTTTTTTGTTTTGTTTTCTAAACGCTCTGCCTCTGTTCCCACCATGCTTTGAGCCCCTTATTATCTAACACATTGAGTTCATGATATTCCCTAAAATCTTATGTTCTTTGTCATCTTTTTCACAGTGATGTCTCGAACAACAATTTGTGTGGAACGATCCCAACAAACGGACCTTTTGCACACATTCCTCTGCAAAAGTAAGTTTCCCTTTTCAGTAGCTCAACTAGTTTTTTTGCTTGCATTAGGCACTTCTTAAGAAACCTTTGCTATGGATATATGGGTGTTTCATGTAAAGTGATAAAGTTGCCTATGATCATTGCTCTTCTGATAATGCAAAACAATAATGCAGCTTTGAGAACAACCCACGATTGGAGGGACCGGAATTACTCGGTCTTGCAAGCTACGACACTAACTGCACCTAAAACAACTGGCGAAACCTGAAAAGAAGAAATGGGGGGTGACCTTGTAAGAACACTTCACCACATTATCCAATATTACATCTCTATAATATAATAAGTATATATGTAGTAGTTCAAAAGAAAAAAAAAAGATCGATAATCAGTAATCGTCTGGTCTCAATTGAGACAGATCGTCCAAAAATTGAGGTCTGTGTATGTAAAATCTCTAAGTGCGCCTTTCGCATACTGTAACTTTCATTGAGTAAACAATTTGTATTGGTAACATGTTATTTGCCTTGTCTGCATTGACACTTTTGTGTAAGATTATTCATATAAACTTATAAAGTCAGAAAAGAGAGGATTTGAATGCTTTTCTATTTTTATTATATATATTCAGTCAGATTCCATAATCACTGCTTTGTCTAACACCATTCATTTAACTTCGATTCATCATCAGATCATATTCCAACTATGTTTTCACTGTAAATCTTGTGAATTTCAGCATCTTTGTATCACCTTATAGTCACTATAGACGTTTTTAACTTTGAAATAGTAATAACACTGATATCCACAAAATCTATCAATAATTTAGGTTTTGTCACGTTGGTGATGTTGACAAAACGACATACACATAATAAATGGCATTAATAAAGGAGAAAACAACCCTTTTAATGTCAATAAAAAGAGTACAAAACCTATTTTGTTGTCTGGTGGGAAAGTAATATTCGACAGCTTTGAATAGAAAGATTTTTTCCGACGAAAAGTTTATAACCACAGGGAAGAGTTTGTGGCTTATATGAAGACACACGTGCTCAATATTGTATATGTTTTTACTCACCAAATCGTAACTGAGAACTTTTAGACTGTTTAGTGAGGCCGTAAGAGCATAAAATATTCACATACGGACAATAGTAATTTTTTTGTTAAACAATACGGACAATAGTTTTAGAGTTATATTCTGTTCAGCGCATGATAAAACTCGTTTATATTGACAATTACTTTCGTTGTTCTGGGAAGTAATAATCTTAGTAAAAAAAAAATGTCAATTAGACCTATAATGCATGTTCGCGGGTAATTTTATTCACAAAATAGTTGCTATCGACATAATTTGAATCAGCCATATATCTACAATAATTACTTGAGAGTATCTTCCATATGGCAGGTGGTCTTTTATATAGTGATATGTGATAAGTTCACTAAAGATAAACAAACTTATATATCTATGGATCGAGTTCTATTAACTACATTATGTATGTAGGAATTTAGCTAATGTATCGACCAGTTATGACCCAATGTTGACACAAGAAAAAAGACCATCTTCCATATGAAACTGCCAAAACATATGGCCCCATCCATCTTGTCTTCTCTTTTTCATTCCTTTATAATTTAACTTCAATCGTTCATATCCCAAAAAAATTAAAATAAATATACTTTAAATTCCTATTAGTTTTCTCAACCTTAAATTTTGAAATCTTAAGAAACAACAATTTCCTTTTGAGCCTTTTTTTTTTTTTGAATAATTGTTTTCAATATAATTATAAATACTTAAACAAAATTTTCAACTGATTTTTTAAATGAATTGGATTCAATGAAGTCATATAGTCTCCACGTAACTTTGTTTGGGTTTTAGAACTCTATTAAGTATTACATATTGTAAGATAGAACCAAACGCCAAATGTTTAAACCCCCAAATGTTTAAACCATTAAGTGGCATTTAACGACCAGAATTTAGCTATAAAAAATATTCTTTAACGCTTTTTCTCTGTTAAAGGATTTTCATCCTATAAAGCATCTTGTCCCTCCCACAATATTCAGCCATACCACAAAATAAAATACACACACAAAAAAAAAAGAGAAAGAAAATGAAATCCATGGTTATGATTGTGTGGTGGCAAGTAACGGTAGTATTGGTGGTGACTCAGTCGGCGTCAGCCGCCGTAATAGAATCCACGTGGGAGGTTGAGTATAACTTCTGGTGGCCGGATTGTAAAGAAGCCATAGTTATGGCTATCAACGGTAGTTTTCCGGGGCCGACAATAAACGCCGTTGCTGGAGATACAGTCATCATCCACGTCATTAACAAACTCTCCACCGAAGGTGTTGTCATCCATTGGCATGGCATTCGTCAGGTTTAATATTAACTCTTTAATCTTCTTCCTTCATATACGAAACATACGTTACGTATTAAGAATTGTGACAAGAAGCACTAACAACAACAAAAATGTGACTACAAGCTTATCCTATACGTATACACACACATAGTTATATGTCTATGTATATTTATGTCTCATTTCGCATGTTTTTATTTAGTATTCAAACTTTGTAGTGAATATGAATCGTCTTTTCTTTTAAGCAATTTATTCCTCAAAATTACTAACAAAAATATGTAAACCAGCCTTGTAGGACTATTTTGGTTTGAATTAACCAGTATTTGTGTATTGTAAAGCCAAGGGTGTTTCTTGGTTTAAATCTAGAGTATCTTTCTTTAAAGTTGATGGACAATATATAAATTTTACAAATTTTACACTCTTAATTATTATGATATCGGGTGAAGCAACTATTTAGAGTCGAGTAGAAAAAGTGGATATTTAATCATTTAATCTTCCCTTTTACCATCTAAAGCTATGAGTTGATATTATAGAGTCTGTATAAAGGAATGAATTAACGAAAATAAAAAATGATTTTATGGAACAGTTAGGGACTCCATGGGCAGATGGAGCAGCTGCTCTAACTCAATGTCCTATAAACCCTGGAGAGACTTTCACTTACAAGTTCATTGTCGATAAGGTAACTAAACCATTTTCTTCTTCTCTTCTCCTTTTTTATGAGCATAATAACTAAAGGAAGAAACTTGAGGTTCGGTGTGCAGGCAGGAACACATTTCTATCATGGACACTATGGGATGCAAAGATCAGCAGGACTATACGGAATGTTGATAGTGAGATCACCAAAAGAGAGATTGAAATACGATGGAGAGTTCAATCTAATGCTTAGTGATTGGTGGCATCAAAGCACGCGTTCTCAAGAGCTCTCTCTTTCTTCTCGTCCAATGCGTTGGATTGGTGAACCTCAGAGTCTTTTGATCAATGGTAGAGGTCAGTTCAATTGTTCTCAAGCTGCTTATTTCACCAATGGAGATGTTTGTACCTTTAAGGAAAATGATCAATGCGCACCTCAAACTCTACGAGTCAAGCCCGATAAAGTTTATCGTCTTCGAATCGCGAGTACTACTGCTCTTGCTTCCCTTAACTTGGCCGTTCAAGTATGTTTTTCTTCTTTCCTTTCCTTGCTTATTAACTGCTTATTGCTATAGTCTGTTATTAAATGTTTAAGTAACATAAATAGATAAAACTATTTAAAGAACCTTAATGAATGGGGGATTTGTTGGTTAATGTCATATTCTATAATATTTTTTAATTGGAATTCGATTCAAGAGAACGACATAACTCGTTGATAAGATTTAGGGAGCTGTGTATTGGATATTATCGATACAGTTGTTTGAAAAAAAAAACATATTAAATTTTGTGGTGGTAGAGCCTTGTATTTTAAAATTGGGATTTCAGGGCGTAAACTCAGTATAAGTTCAAGAGTTCTCTAGTAATATTAAGTATTGGTTAAGTGGACACTAGACTTAGGTCCAATAATTTACATTGTCTAGCAATTCTCCCACGAGATAATGAACAAGGCTTTAACGGGATGGTTAAAATTTGGATCTGGATCCCGGGGACTGTAGTAAAAAGAAAACATATTAAAACCGAATATAGCATAAATTTGCTGTTTGGATTTATGTTTGGATGTTAGATGTTGACTCTAGTGGTTGCATATCATTTTTCATAAATTATTTAATTATTTATTTATTCGACAAGGTCCGATCCAAAGCCAAATCTCATATTCTAAAATTCTTCTTTTTTTTTTCTTTTACATCGGAGAAAAATTGAACTTTGATATCTGAGAAAAACGAAAGTGGCCACTATTACTTCCTCAGCATTTAATAATTTATTTTAAAGAATATTTTCACTGTTTCTTTCTTCTAGTAATTTTTGTTTTTTGAAAAATTTTAAATGGACTTGAGCATTCCAATTAATGGAATTTTTTCGTCAACCCAATAAATGGAATTATTACAGACTAGATTTGACTTGACAAACTATTGCTTTCAATACAGTTTTGCTTAAATTTTGCTTTCATGAAATTTGCATTAGTGACATCGATGAGAATGTTATGTTGAATACGTATCTCTGAGAAACATATATGCTAATTCTCACGTGTGGGATGAATTACGCACGTGCAGGGACACGAGCTGGTGGTTGTTGAAGCCGACGGCAACTACGTCTCACCATTTACCGTCAACGACATTGACATTTATTCGGGCGAGACTTATTCCGTTCTTCTTCGAACTCATCCCAATCCACATCCATCTAAAAAGTATTGGATCTCCGTCGGTGTTCGTGGCCGTGAACCCAAAACTCCTCAGGCACTTACTTTACTAAATTACGTCGATGCCACTGAATCCGAACGCCCAGCTCATCCGCCTCCGATTACTCCTAAATGGAACGACTACGAGCGGAGTCTAAACTTCTCGAAGAAAATCTACGCCGCTAAGGGTTATAAATCCCCGCCGGGGAAATCACATGAACAGCTTATCCTCCTCAATACGCAAAATGAAATCGACGGTTACACAAAATGGGCGATCAACAACGTATCCTTATCTTTACCAGCGACACCGTACATTGGATTGATCAGATATGGTCTAGAATCAGTGTTTGATTCGAAACCGCCGGAGAAGAAATTCAAATTAAAGAATTACGATATTATGAAACCGCCGGTGAATCCGCACACAACCAAAGGTAACGGGATTTACACATTCCCGTCAGGAATCGTCGTTGATGTGATTCTACAAAACGCCAACGCTTTGAAAGGTGTAGTAAGTGAGATCCATCCATGGCATCTTCATGGTCATGATTTCTGGATTTTGGGTTATGGAGATGGAAAATTCAAACCTGGAGTTGATGAGAAGACGTTTAATCTGAAGAATCCGCCGTTACGGAATACAGCCATTTTGTATCCGTTTGGATGGACGGCGTTAAGGTTTGTAACGGATAATCCTGGGGTTTGGTTTTTTCATTGTCACATTGAACCGCATTTGCATATGGGTATGGGTGTGGTTTTCGCTGAGGGACTAAACCGGATTCGTAAGATGAATATACCGGACGAGGTACTCGGTTGTGGATTAACCAGACAACTCCTCATGAAGCAAGGCCGCAATTAATCAAAAACCGGTATCCAAAGTCCAAAGCTATCTATCAATGGTTGGTTGGATTTCTGTTATTGAATATATCTATAATCTTGAATTCATCATAGTCCTGTCGTGACGATAAATTATTCAGAAAAAGAAATATAACTTTTAGTATCTATGATTTCTCTATATGTAAAAGTATTTAAAAAATTATCTCCTTCGATATTAGTGAAAGACCGTCGATTGGAAGGATCTTACTATGTAAAATATCCGGACAGTCTGAGTATAAAAGAGAAGGGAGCGGCACAGGAAACCCAAATGAATACTCACGCAAAATCCGACAGCAAATGAGCTAGCAAGAATCAGAACAATTTATAATATTTATAATATTGGACTAATCAGACTTACTTAAATCCAAGTCTATGTAAATGATAATTAAATCAGCAGCAACAAAGTCATATTCTATTAGGCTAAATTTCCAAATGTCACTGTAAAATGTCATTGACGTAATATGCATGGTTGTAAAATAACAAAAATGATTTGAGAGAATCAATTACGTTGAGAAAGTGATGGATTATTCTTCGTTTTGTTAACGGTAATATAATTATATATATAAAGACTGATTTAATTTTGACAACTACCTAAAGTCTAAATGTTTTCGTGACTAATTAACATTCACATTTTCAAAAATCTGCCAAGAAGTAAGCTCGACAAAAAGTTGGCATCGTAAAGATTGTGAACACATGATCTCACCGTTCTTAAGACAAATTCAAACAGCCACCCTATAAAGTATAAACATGTAACATGAGATCACTACTCTTATACCGAATCTTCTTGAGATATTTATGATTGTTTATTGACACGATCACAATAATGAACAGCAACTTGTGGATCCCAAACTCTATAAAAAATAAAGAAATCACGAATTATCTTTTTGACCCAAAACCCAATCTATGTTATTCCCACTCTCTCTCTCTTTCCCTCTCTATATATATAATAGCTTTGATGAGAATTATAATTCACCAATCTTTCACATATTTATAAACCAATGGGTCTTTGGTGGATTGTGGTGGTGGTGGCTGTTTTATCTCACGCGGCGTTTGCCGCCGTGAAAGAGTATCATTGGGAGGTTGAGTACAAATTCTGGTGGCCTGACTGCCAAGAAGGCGCCGTTATGGCTATTAACGGCCAGTTTCCAGGCCCCACCATTCAAGCCGTCGCCGGAGACACCGTCATCGTCCATCTCACCAACAAACTTTCTACTGAAGGACTTGTTATCCATTGGCATGGAATTCGTCAGGTTTGGTTTCTTTTTCCTTCGCCAAAATCAATAGACTAACCATGCATGAATCTGTGAAGCTGAAGAAATGTTTTCTATTTGACACCAAATTGTTCATCACTCATTGTACGAACTTGTTCAGATCTTACTCTTCATTCAGATTGTGTTTGTTTTTTTCACATGTCCATAGGAATCGAATAACTCTGTCCTTAGAAAAATGTATTATTAATTGGTTTGTCGTCAATGATGAAGAAGAATAATGGGTGGAGTTGCAGAAATAATGGTTTTAAGATTTTGAAGCACATGCCATACATGACTTGGTCTATTTTCGATGCAATTTACTGACAACATTGGTTTTTTCCATCATTCCATGGGCTTTCATTATTGTTCTTTATAACTAGTTTTATCTACATTGGGAAAAGAATAGACTCACTATTTTCTGTGGAAACTTTAGTTTCTGGCTAATAAACAGTCTAGTGGTTGCTTTAGTAGTATTGGGAAAAGAATAGACTCATCAATGGAAAATTTGGTTTATGGATGATATTTGGTTTTTTGTTTACTTATCAATATTTGGGTATTTAATTTATAAACTCTTATAAATCCTAAACAATATAACATAAATTTACAGTTTTGTCATCAAATTCCGGTAAAAAAAACTTTTAAGAATATATATTTGCTTAAAATCTAGTTCAGCAGTTGTTTTTATTGGCTTTTAACTTTATTTAGTCGCATAATTTTGGGTAATATCATCCGATTGACAGAAAAAAGTAATTATTATACTAGTATTATTACCATCTTTTGCATAAATAACTCAAATAAAATTAGTAGATTAGTGACTAATCAATTCATCTGCATTTTGTCAAAACTAGTTAGGAAGTCCATGGGCAGATGGCGCAGCAGGAGTTACTCAATGTGCAATTAACCCTGGAGAAACGTTTACCTACAAATTCATTGTTGATAAGGTAAATAAAAAACTGTTTTAGTATTTATTTATTTAAAAAGAGTGAAAGATTACAAGATAATTAACAATTTTGGTGGGGGCAATGATCTGGTGCAGCCGGGAACATACTTCTACCATGGACACTACGGCATGCAGAGATCAGCTGGACTCTACGGATCACTAATCGTCGACGTTGCAAAAGGACAGAGAGAGCCATTGAGATACGATGGAGAGTTTAATCTGTTACTAAGTGACTGGTGGCATGAAACTATTTCATCCCAAGAACTTGGTCTTTCTTCCAAACCTATGCGTTGGATTGGTGAACCTCAGGTTTATTCTCAATCTCTACTTTTGACTTTATATTATTTTCCTTAGAAAGTTTATTCAAATCTATAAAAGATAAAGTAGGTCGTCATTATTCTTTTCAATAGTGGTGGTTGATTCAGAAAAAGAAAAATTCGTGAAGCTGGCGTAATGCGGTTATATGTTTCTTTTTAAAGCTAGTATAATTTTGTCTAGCAAATTCTTTTTCTAAGTGAAAAGTCACTTATCTTTCAAAATGCCAATAAATTGGCTGGCCACTATGATTCTTCTATTATAACCACCGATAAAGCTAACTGTATTAGGAGTTTTTATAGATATAAGTATTTAAAAACTTTATGAAAACGTATGTTGTGATTTTTGTTTTTGGAAAAAATACGATTTTCGTGACTTTAAAAAAGCATTATACTTAAATGCTTAAATTATAATGCTGATGTTGGGAAAAAAAAAACTAAGCATTATTCAAAAGTGTTGTTTTTAAAAATTTGCAAAAAATTATTTTCTCATAATTAAATCATTATACTAACTTTATTGTAGTCAACAATGAAATTATACTTGTCTAATATATATATTGTTTGTTTGATGAAAAAATTGAAGAGCATATTGATAAATGGGAGAGGACAATTCAATTGTTCATTGGCGGGGCAATTTAGCAACGCATCCTTACCAATGTGCACGTTTAAAGAAGGTGACCAGTGCGCACCACAGAAACTTCACGTACTACCTAACCAGACTTACCGAATCAGACTCGCCAGTACCACTGCTCTTGCCTCCCTCAACTTGGCTGTTCAGGTTCTAATTCTCTACATTCTATTCCTCTACTTACATTACTAATTATAAAAAATCATAAAACACAAAGAAACAACAGATTAATTTATTATAGGGCCTTTATTATATATGGTGACAAAAACAGATTTAATGGTTTCCAATTTGAGTCAAAGTATTTGTCAGTTTCAAACCCGGAGCAATTAGCCTATAGCCACAAACAAAAGTAGTAATATGGTGGGGTGATTTCTTCTTTGAGCAAAAAGGAAGAAAATGAAAGAAATATATGAATAGCAATAATTTGATAGTATTCACGGACTATTGAATGAGCTGGTACATAGAGTGGAAAGTAATGAAATAGGCCCACATTGAAAAATTATATAATTACTTTGTTAAAATATATTGAGATGTGTGCATATTAATGGTTCCGTGGACAAAAGGATTAGACTCTAGAGTGGTCTCAATCTTAGTGATAAGTAGATTGCTTTAGACTTTTAAATGTTTCAATTTCCTCACTTTAGACTTTGAGAACCTAACTCGTGTTCCTACTCATTTTTTGCTAAACCAAAAAACAAGAAAGCAAAAACCGTGTATAGATATTTTCTGTTAAGTCATTCATGACTTTTCTTTAATAAAATTTTTTTGCCTATAATTTAAATTCACGAATTCTAAACTGTATTATGCTGAGACAGAGTGATTTTTTATAGTTGAACTCCAAATCATAAAATTTTTAAGAAATAATTATAATACTTGTTATCCAAAATTTTATTTCTTTATCATATTTTAAAATTTTGATATTAAAGTTTACTTTTCCTCTGAAGTCTTCTTTTTGTTTGAACGAGGTAAAGAAACTAAAAAAGAAAAAAGCAATCAGAAAATATTTGCACAAAAACAAATTGTAAATGCCGAAAAAAAAAAAAAATTGTGAACAAAAGATGTTACTATCAAGACATCTATGCGTATATGTGTTGTCGTTGACATTGATACAAAGAAATAGTAAAACATAACAAGCTGTGCTTAGTGACAAAAAAAAACAAAAACAAGCTGTGCTTAACGGCCCAATAACAGGGCCCAATTTTAAGTATAAATCCAATAAACATATATTTTCTCACACGTGTCTTGTTTTTACACGTGTAGGGTCACAAGCTAGTGGTTGTAGAAGCTGACGGCAACTACATTACTCCGTTCACCACCGACGATATCGACATTTATTCCGGCGAGAGCTACTCCGTACTTCTCACCACCGATCAAGATCCTTCTCAGAATTACTATATCTCCATCGGAGTCCGTGGCCGGAAACCTAACACACCTCAGGCACTTACAATTTTAAATTACGCAACTGCCCCTGCTTCTAAACTCCCTTCTTCTCCTCCGCCAGTGACTCCACGATGGGACGATTTCGAGCGGAGCAAAAACTTCGCTAAGAAGGTTTTAGCAGCGATGGGATCACAATCGCCTCCGGAGAAATTCAGAAAACGATTGATTCTTCTCAATACTCAAAATCTAAAAGAGGGATTCACGAAATGGGCTATTAATAACGTCTCGTTAACGGTTCCGGGAACGCCGTATCTTGGATCCGTTAAATACAAATTAAGAAAGGCATTTAACCAGAAATCGCCACCGACGAGTTACCGGAATGATTACGATATCATGAATCCACCGCCGTTTCCAAACACCACCGTAGGTAACGGAATCTACGTTTTCCCGTTCAACGTAACCATCGACGTGATTCTTCAAAACTCAAATGTTTTGAAAGGTAATGTAAGTGAAATTCATCCATGGCATCTTCATGGTCATGATTTCTGGATTTTGGGTTATGGAGATGGAAAATTCAAATCTGGAGTTGATGAGAAGAAGTTTAATTTGAGGAATCCGCCGTTACGGAATACGGCGGTTTTGTTTCCGTATGGATGGACGGCGTTAAGATTTGTAACGGATAATCCTGGGGTTTGGTTTTTTCATTGTCATATTGAACCGCATTTGCATATGGGTATGGGTGTGGTTTTCGCTGAGGGATTAAACCGGATTGGTAAGATTCCTACTGAGGCGCTTGGTTGTGGTTTAACCAGAAAATTCCTTATGAACCGGAATCTCCCTTAGTAATTTGTAATCGGTTATTGTTATTGTGGCGGCATATTTTAGTGTATGTGTATGCTTCTTGATTGGGTGTGATGTAAACCGAAGATTGGTTCATGTTATTGGTATAATTGGTTAATCTGCATTTTTCTACATTTGATTAATATTTGTAGTTATTGTCGTAAAACAACGGAAATTCTATTTTAGTGTATATGATATGTGAAATATATACAAAAATGATTTCTTTTGTTTGAAAATTATATCAATTGCTATTTGGAAAGCTACTAAGTCTTCTTTGTAAGTCTTCTTTGTTTATTTTATATAAAAAAGTTGTAGATACAGAAGTATTTAGTCATGAAATATAAAAGATTTTGCTAGATTTGATCAATAGAGTTGAGGTGTTAGCTGCAATAATTCTACATTATAGTACTAATTTTAAATCTAATTATCATTATCTTACTACTATTATCAGATACTAATTTGCTCAAGACGTGAAGTGAATCTAGATCAAAATTTGAAACTAATTTTATACATGAACACGGATAGACGCTTACATAATAGGTACGACGTTGGGCTTTCTTAAGATAGAAAAGTTGGGTTCTATACATGACAATTGACAAACCTAAACTATATCGTGCCAACTTGTTCATTACTTTGTTTGAGATCTGTCTCATAATTTCAAAACGTCCCACAGTCATAGTTATATGTATAACTCTTGTGGTAAATAAAATAAGATCAAACAAGTAAAGTATGAAATCAACATGTGCAATCACAAAATTTGGAGCTAATTCACCAGCAAAACTATATGACTTCAGTAGGAGATGTATTAATATATAAACTGCCGACAATAGAGTACATTGCTGAATCATGACATGCATATGAAAGAACGAGACCTTTAGTCGAGTGATATCTATGTGTGTAAACATTAGGGTCGTGATTTGGAAATATAGAAAAATATTTCTAGTCTAGATGTAATGATTGAATAGATAGATGACATGATGTAAATTCGCGGAATCTCTAGTTTGGTCTTCACTTGAAACTTAGAACTTTACTTATGGAATAATTAATTGTAGATTTGTTAGGACTATGCGGAGTCTCACTAATCTATTGTCATAGAGTTCAATCTTTCAAATTTATATGTTTCACATGAAAATGCGATATAGATGTGAGATTAGTGGGATCCATTCTTTTTTTTTTTTTTTAACTCAACAAAGATTCTCATTAGACCTCAATAAAAGTCATTACAAACGCATATCTCCTCTAACAAGAGGTTTTAAACTCTCTAGTACAATAGAGTAAAGCTTCAATTCAAGACTTCTAAAAGAACCAGCCACTCCATCTGCCACCTTACCTGCTTCCCTTCCTCTAAAGCAAAGAGCCCAATCAGGATGATTGGCTAATGGCCTTACAATGTCCTACAGGTTAGGTCCCAGGCTTGGCCACACTGAAACATTGGACATAGCATCAATCAGACTCTTTGCATCATATTCAAATATGACATTATTATAGTTCAAAGTCTGAATCATGTCCATGGCCCATCTAAGAGCCTCAGTTTCCATTTTTAGAGGGGAATTGATCCCAATAAATAGTGGGATCCATTCAGATGATTTGCATTATATATAAATAAAAAAACAAGAAAATTTAAGCAACAAAAGTTAAAGCACCATTGTTGGTTTTTAGCAGAAAACCACACAAATATCTGATGGTTACTGAAATTTAAAAACATTCATCTTAAAAATATTTTAATTAAGCTGAAAATAGTAATCATTTTGGTGCCCATTCGGAACACATATGGGCACTAAGGCATACCGTATAAGCCGAAACAAAAAGGTAAAAAAAATCAATTAAGGAGTGGCCGTTAGTTGGTTAAGGTGTACGAAAGAGAGTTGCATATTTATCACATTAATAATAAGAAAACGACGAGAGTTCCAATAATGGTGGAAGTAGCCGACAAACAAAATCCCGGGAAACACGTTTCAGACACTTAATTAGAATCTTTGCTGGCAACCTGCGTGGCACTTGTTTACTTTCCTATTGGCTATTCCTTCTATTCATTGCATCTATCCTATTTTTTTCCTCCATGCAAACTCCAATCTATAAACCAAATATTCCAATCCTCAAAATTCTGTTGTAGGAAACTACACAATTTATAAAAATCCACTTAAGATAGAAAATTAAAGAAACAAACATCTAACTATTTGATCAGTGACATTTTGCGGCTAGATTACTGTCTACATGTCTAGCTTTTATATGATACATATGTTATATCGATGAGTTTTGAAAGGACTTTAAATATTTCTAAGGTTTATGGTGGTTTTGTTCCCCGACAACGTGAAAAGGACCTGTATAGGAGCGAGAGAACTATAGAAAAGCCTATCATCGTTATAGTTAAAGGTCGAAGTTCTCCTTTGGGCAATTATATGTATCATATATCAACAACTGAAGATAAGATTCACTACAAATAATATATAAATTATTAAGATGGTGAAAGACTAGATGAGTGGCCAACTTTTTAACTTTAATTGAAGGATTCAGCAGACTTAGAAGTCTAACCTTTTTGTTTTTGTTGAATTACATTCATTCTTCGTACTTTAAACTCCAAAGCAGACTTTCTAGTGTATGTCATGTTAAAAATCGTGTTCTGACAAAATAAGTAAACTATTTGATCGATCAAATGAACTTCTCTATGCCTTTTCAATAATGTTAATGACAACAACATTTAAAACATCATGCTGTTATTGTTTCTTCTTTTGACGTCAATTTGGTTCACAACGTCTAATTTACAGTTGTACTTTATATTTGGAACTTACATCAAATATCAGATTTAGATATTTAGTTGACATTTTCTGAAAGATAACCTTAAAAATTAAATGAACATATGACCTGTTTCATCCCCCACCTTTCTCTTGCACTTTGACCGTTATACAAACAGTTAGATATTATATTATTAATAATTGTGGGTCAACTTCTCATAATTTATTAACTGGTTTTAATAAATCTTTCTATTGTGAAACCGACAATCTAAGATGTCACTTGTTAGTATGGCCTTCCAAAATATAGTGTTTGTTTCTAAAAATTGAATAAGTAAAACCCGATTCATAATTCAAATTTTTCCAAATCTCAAATTTTATTTTGCCAAACTATATGATTGTTTAAAATCAAATTTCAGTTAAAAAACGATAAATATGAATATTTAACTATTTGACAAATGCACCATTTAACTAGAGATTAAGATATTTTTGATATTTGTATACAGTTTATGCTTATATGAAACTGATAGAAGTTCCTCACCTGCAAATTTAAATTTTCAGATATTAGATAATATCTTATTTATCACGATAACTAATTGGATATATATAACTCATGGAGAGAAATTGGATGAATAAAAGGGGTGATAATCTGATAATAATGTATTTTACAAAATAATAAATAATTAATAGTATAATGTAAATTATAGACGATAACAAGTTGTGTAGATTGATAATGAAAGATTCATGGCGATAATTATAAATATATTTCAACAAATTTGAAGATAAACATACAACATAAATTAAAAACTGACGATAATATTGTTAGCAATCTGTATTATTAACAAATACAAATTCTAAGTAAAGGTATTTTGGTATTTTTTTCAAAACAATTTATTGTTCAGTTTCCACTAGTTACTTTTCAAATATTGAGTTATTTATTGTCATATAACTTAATTTTCGTAAATAATTTAGACTTTTTTTGAAAAAAAAGTCTAAGAGAATTGAAATCTCACAATGAATTTGAGCTATATATATATATATATTTCTTAACTATTAATATTTAAATTTTCTTAATAACTTGGCAAAATTAAGTATGTGCTGGCACATTTTTGTTTTCCTTTTTCTCGGACTGCGTCAACTTTATTACTATTATATTGTATACTTTTACATGGAAGGCTTTTAATTTAATATTTCTAGATATTTTACCTACATAAATTTAATTTGTTCAAATTTATATAACAACCGAAAAGATTTGTTTCCAAGTAGCTATGATGGGGATACCATCTCATTTTATAAATTACATATATTTGGTTAATGTTTTTTTTAAAATATATGAAAAGATAAATTAGATATTTTTTATATTAATAATTGGGACTGCGGACCCATCTTAATTAGTATGAAGTATTTTTTTTAATACCTTTATTTAGTTGACAAGAAAAAAAGAAAAAAGATTTATTTGAGATTATATTGAATTATAACATATAATTAACTTTGACCTAAAAACTAATTGTAAACCTATAGAAAAGTATAAATTCGTTAATTTAAATCATTGTAAATATTTGATATTTTTATGAAGTATAATTGTTTTACTTATATATGTGTTTTTTGTTAATTACTTATACATGTTAGTCTGATCTTGTTATTGTCTTTCAAATTAACATTTACAAGTGTCATAACTACTTTACGAGCCTCAATTATGTATTACGAAACAGTTAACTATGCAAGTTAAAAATTTATATCATTATAACAGTTATTTGTTTGCGCTAAAATTTTTAATAGTTACACCAATTAGTTGGTCATATCAAAACTTAAACGGTTACATTTACGTGATATTTGAATTCTAGATTTTATGCTACATTTATTTATGATCATGTAAATATATTTTTAGTTATATAGTTAATAATTTCTGCACTAATACAAATTTATATTTTATACCCGCAAAACTATTATTTTTAACACAGTTGCTGCTCTATTTTAATAGTTGACACAATAATATCATAATCTATTGCATAATAAGGTGGAAATTATTATTCTATGTTTCTGCTATTATAATAATTAAGAAAAATTATTTAAAGTTTTAGAAAATCGGAACCATAAATGGAATGAGACTGGAAGAGAATAAAAATATACAAATATTCTATCGTTTTATCATATGATTTTATCGGCCTTCACCACAATCCTTTCATAGTCTCTTCTACAATTTTCATAATATATACATCACACATACACACATATCATATACAAACATATCTGTCTCTTGTTAGCTCTTGTCTCTTGCTATCTCTTGTCTCTGTTTCTGTCTCTTTCTCTCTCAGAGGTCCCAGTGGCTTCTTTGGTTTGAAGTCCGACGCCGAAGCTATAAATTGGTTTATTTGTAAAAGACTTTTCTGGTACGTTCTTCCTTCCATTCTGTTTTTTCTTATTTTTTGTTTTGCCTTTACGTTTCTTATTTGCTTCTAAAATTGGTTCCATTTTCATCTTTGAAAGACCATTTATTTAAGGACTGTGAATTGTTTTTTTTTTGTGTGTTATTTAATGACCGGAGATAATACATTCAGCTCTTAAAAATTTGATACTTTTAAGTACACGATACATCATTTATTTCATCTGTGTATCGCTTATACTTTCTCAAACGGAGTTTGTATATAATATCTTGGAGTGATAACTAATAGAATTTGGATATGTAAACCTTTGTAACGCACAATCAAGAATTGAAAAGCTTTTATTGGATTAAACAAATAAATATGGAGAACTTGATGTAAATATCTGCTAAGAACCAAAATGATTTTTTTCTCTCGGATTCGAGCTAACTTGTTCTTAAATGATTGTTGGTGAGATTGTCTTCGGTCATGAGTCGTAATTCTCGCTTGTACAGATTTTTTTCTCCGAATTTTTGAAGAATATTCTGATTTCTTCATCCCTGCCGGATTAGACGGTGTCTTCCTCTTCTTTATTGCATCAATCAATCTCCGCGGATTGACGAGATTCTGTTACTTTAATTGGTTAGCACACTGATTTTTCCTTTATGGAAGATATTCTTTCCTTTGATGGTGAACGCGCTAACATTAGTCCACTTCGTCTAATTTGGGCCAACTCGACGACCTTATTTTCTTTTTACTGGGTTCTCCTTTATTAGGCACGAGCGATTTGGGCTATTCATATGAATTTGATCTTACAACTTAAGTCACTCGATATTTCACTGAAAATCTAGATGTTTCTTGTGTGGTGGTTAAGGGTTTTGATATGGATTTGGGTTATTACGGATATACTATATGAATATGATGACTATGTAATTTCGTTCTTAAAGTAAACAATAGTTGATGTTATCATTTTTGCAGATCCTATGGATATGTGTAACAACAATAGTGGGACTTTCAACGGTTTAGGATGTAGCTCAATGCCTCAGTATCCTCAGGGAAATGTAAGTTATGAGCCACTTGTTAATTTGTGCGACAAACTGTTCTTTGATGAAGAATTGGGAATTGAGGAGCTTGAGCAGAAGATCTGGAGGGACAAACAGCATTTGAAGCGGCTCAAGGATATGGCTAAAAGTGGAGTAAGCTTGTTGGGACAGAATGATGATGATGATCCAGAAAGTTTGAGTAGAAGAATGATGTTCAGGGTACAAGATGGGGTCTTGAGGTACATGTTCAAGGCAATAGAGCGTGCTAAAGCTCAAGGTTTTGTTTTCGGGATCGTACTAAAGAATGGGAGAACGGTTACGGGATCTTCTGATAACCTCCGTGAATGGTGGAAAGATAAAGTTAGGTTTGATAGGAATGGACCAGCTGCTATAATGAAGTATCAAAGTCAGGTCAATCCTTCTGATGCAAGGCCGAAGGTTGGAGATTCTTCTGCGGTTAAGTTGCTTGAGCTTCAAGATACAACTCTTGGAGCGCTTTTATCAGTGTTGTTGCCTAATTGTGAGCCTCCTCAGAGGCGGTTTCCGTTAAACAGAGGTATAACACCACCTTGGTGGCCTACAGGAAAAGAAGATTACTGGGAACAACTGCCTTTACCTGACGATTTTCGAGGACTTCCTCCACCTTACAAGAAGCCACATGATCTGAAGAAGTTGTGGAAAGTTGGTGTCTTGATTGGTGTAATCAGACATATGTCTTCAAACTTTGACAACATATCAAGGATTGTGAGCCGGTCTAGAACTTTGCAGGAGAGAATGAGTTCAAGAGATGGCTCTTTATGGCTCGCTGCTCTTAGCCAAGAAAAGGCTAATATTGATCAGAACCTTCCCCCTTTACCGGTCTCTGAAGTAAACAATGATGGTTCTTATTCTCTTGTTCCCGGAAACAGTGGAGACATGGTTCCTTTATTTCCAGAACCTCAAAATTATGATGTTGAAGGGACTAATGTAGCATCTCAAGTGCCATTTCCTGAGTTTGACAACAACTTCAATGGAGGTTACAAGAGGAGGTTTGAAGGAGATTTGGGAATATCAATGCATCCTCCAAGATTTATGTGTGAGAATACTCAATGTCTTTATAGCCAACCAAATATGGGATTTCAAGACAGGGGATTAAGAGATAGTCACCAACTGACCTGTCCTTATAGAGTCACAACCATTTACCAAGCCACTAGAGCCAATGATATGCCCGGTTTAATGCCACTTAATCCGGTCTATAATCAGATGCAGCAACAGGTTCAGAGGAATCAGGACCAGTTTAAACCACCCAATAATCTCTTTAGACCAACACCTGCACAAATAGGAGGCAACAACAGTTATATTGTTGAGTTGTTTGAGGCTTTGAGTCCATCTCATGCGCTACTGAATCAGGATTCTGGCTGAGACTTACCTACTACTGACTTCAATTTCAATAAGGAATGGAAACCAATCAGGCTAATCAAGTGCAAGACGTACCTTGACGTCCATAAAGATACCAATTTTAGAGCTCTGTTTAATGCTTTTTCTCTCATTGAAACAATTTTGATCTCTCCATTTTATAGACTGTAGCCATGGAGTAGCTAAGGTTTCACAATAAAATTAATATGCGTTATACATAGTCATCATTTGATATGAAAGGCTCGTTTTTGGGGGTAAAAGAAAAGTAGAAGATGCTTGAGATGTAGTGTAATTTGTACTTTGGCTGAGCTTTGAGGAAAGTACACAGCTCTAGACAAGCCATATCCTAAAATTTTTTAAATAAAGGTTTCTTTATGGAAGCCAATGTGCAAGTCTTGCATTATATTAAGCTGATTGTTCTACATTACTATTGCTCCGCAACGCCATTGAAGTCAAAAGGTAATGTTGGGCAGAATGAAGATGAAACCTCCTAACTCTTAATTTTATTAGCAGACTACGGAATAGAATTTCGACGGTGAAAATTATAGAGAATAGAAAATGAAATTCGATTGGCTCAACAAGATTGTATTTATCGCCAAATCTTAAACCGGGATTTTATATCCTATTATGTCAAATTATACGACTAGGTAAAATAAAACTCATGTAGGAAAGATTTCTGAACATTTGATCAAAGACGGATTACTTTATGTATTTGAAATTGGAAAAAATGTAAAATTGAACACCCAATTAAACAATATATCTCTAGTTGAATTGTACTAAAACTTTGAACTTTGCATTGACTGACCGATTTACCATGACATTAAGTCGTTAATTTGCTTAATCCCGCTAATATCTTCGGTTAGTTAGTTGAAATGTTAAACGATTTTAAACAAAATTAATTATTTCCGTTAAATAACTTAGCTCAAGGTAGATCAGCTCAGCCACAAAAGTTTAGAGTTTTATTAGAAGTCAACTAATAATAAATAGTTTAATTGGGTGTTTAATTGACATTTTTATATTTGAAATTCTACCTAACAATAAAATAAAGTTTACCATCGACCAATATCACAATCACTTTTTAAAAATTGGGAGTGTAGACCAATTATAATTAGTATGAAGTTGTATTTTAATTTTTTTAAATACCTTTACTTGGTATTATATTAAATTGTAATATATAATTACTTTTGACCTAAAACTAATGGTAAACCCCTGTTGAAAACCATGTATTTTTTATTAAATTATATACAAGGCTTTTCTCACTTCTTTTTATTCTTTAGGATCAAGTTGATATATGTATTTATTATGGTATTTTAAATCATGATTTTGCATCATCCTCATTCATATAAGTTGCATTTAGATTCATTTTAGATCACATTGTATATAATTAATGCATTAAAGTCCTTAGGTTATGCACTTGCATATTTGGTTCCTTTTGAGTTAGTTTCAGGTGATTGTGAGCTTAACTTTGAGGATTGGAGTTCATGGGATGATACATTCAAGCATTGGAAATAATGGGCCAAGAAAAATGAAGAAAGAAAAAGTTTGTCTTGGGTCTACCACTTTCCAGACCCGCTGAGGTCGACGGACGGATCGCACGACACGGGAAATGTGAGCATCGACCTCATGCCCGACCTGGGAAGGTCTATGCTGGGTTGTTGGTTTCATTAGGCTCTGGACCACTCACCCTCGACCAAAGGCCCGACCGGATGTGGTCGATGAAGCCTCGACCTGCACAATACATCCGTGAACCACACTCTCAACCATATGGTCGTCGATTGCAACCAGATATAGACGGACCCGAGATGAAGCATGAGATCATGACCCTCGACCTGGGCAGGTCGACTTTGGGTCGTTGGCTTCAAAACAAGCTGGAACGCCCACCATCGAATTACGACCCCTTCCTTGGATTGTTTGCCTTGCCTTAGACCATTCGCTTTTTATCATTGTTATTTGCTTGATCATTTTCTTGTTTGCGTTTGAGTTTGAGTGTATTTAGTCTTTGCTTGTTTGTTGTTTGGTTTGATCTTACTTTTAGTTGTAGTTCTTAATCGTAACCGTTGATTTATTTAGCTTAATTAAGAGTCTTAGTAACCTAATGTGTTGATTCTAGGTTCTTTGTGGTTCGATCCTCAAGTACTTCGATGAAAAGTTGTTTGTACTTGTTGAATTAATTGTTTGCTTGTCTCCACACCTAGAAAAGAACAAATATCAATTTGGCGTCATTGCGGGGGAACCTATTGCAATTAGCCATTAGGATTTGGTTTCAAATTAAGATTAGAGACTTTATTTTTGTTTGTTACTAATCGTTTAAGTTTGTTGTCTTTTGTTTCTCATAATAGTTCATGCAACTAAGGAGTAAACAAGGAGAGATTCTTGAGTGTAATCCGAATTTACAAGCACTTGAGAGAGTAAATAGAAGAGCATCCAACGAAAGACGGGCTAAAGAGCGAGAAAATCACTTGAGAAGCTTAGGTATAGAAAACCAAGGCGATCACCCACCAGGGGTACAGGAAGAGCAGCCTCATACTGGAGATGTTCATGGTGTTGGGGTTCAAAACCGACCTCCAGGTTTTGTTCAGACAGCTGCTAGACCAACTGGGGCTCTCGATGAGCTAAATCTTAGAGAAATACAGTATGGTATTCCTACTCCGGTCATAGCTGCCAACAACTTCGAAGCTAAGTCAAGCTGGATAAATATGGCTCAAAATCATTAGTATAATGGCTTGCCATTTTGAAGACCCTTTGGATCATCTAGATCGATTTGAAAGACTATGTAGGACAGTCAAGATGAATGGTGTTCATGAGGATTCCATCAAGATGATTTTGTTTCCTTTTTCTCTTGGGAACAAGGCTTCACAATGGGAGAGAAACATCCCTTCAGAATTGGTTGCTACTTGGGATATGGACAAAAATGAATTTGTCAGTAAGTTATATCCGAAGCAATAGACGACCAAGCTTAGAAACAACATCTCTAGTTTAAAGAAAAGAGGGAATGAGAATCTCTATGAAGCATAGGAAAGGTTAAAGGGGTACACTAGAAGCTATCCACATCATGGGGTATCTAAAGAGAGTCTCTTACGGATCTTCTATATTGGAATACTTGAGCATTATAGGAGAGCTTTGGATACGGCTAGCTATGGGAGTTTTGCTAGTTTGACTGCAGTTCAAGGAGAGCAACTGATTGAGAATCTTGCTCAAAGCGAAGCTTGCTATGGAGGAGATTATGATAGGATCAATAGAGATTCAGATTTGGAAAGCCAAAGGTACAAAAAGCTGAATAACAAGATTGATAATTTGAGTAAGGTCTTCTTAGTGAATCAAAAGGATGTGAACTACATATGAGAGGTTAATGATGGACAACAAGGTTGTCAAGAATCAGTTTATGATGGTAGTGATATAGTGCAAGAAGAAGTTAGTTACTTGGAGAATCAAGGAAACTACTGAGGAGGTTACCAAAACCGACCTAACAATCAAGGTCAATACTACCCACCACATGCACCTCAAGATACATCATGGAGGTTTAGAGGAGGAGTCCATTTTCAAAGCCCATTGAACCTTTCCTCATATGAACTCAAGATTAGATCTTCGGGGCAGCCAAAGGAAAGCACTTATTAACCGACTCAAGTGAGTGAGGTAGGAGATATTAGAAACATGATGCGACAAATCATTGAGGGCCAAGAAAAAGCTCAGCTAGAGTTGACTAAATGGTTAGATAAGATTGAACACAAGGTTGATGTTAGTCATAACAAATCTCAAGCTAAGTTCGAAGAAATTTACTCTCATTTGAAGTCTCTTGATAATCAGATTGCTCAACTGGCTTCAACAAGTACTAGATCAGCTGGTCAATTCCCGAAAAACTGGAAGCTAACCCAAAAGCATATTTCAAGTCGATAACTCTTAGGAGTGGTAAGGAACTTCCATCAAGGGGAGATGAGCAGCAAAAAGAGAAAGAAGTAGATGAGAAGGAAGACAAGGTAGTGCATCTCGAAGAGGTTCCAGTAGGGGTAAGTGAAGAGGTTAAAAATTCTCAAGGGCTGGTTAAAGAAAAGGATGGCTTTTTAAAGCAAGGAGTTACATTCCACCACCATATGAGCCAAAGTTGCCTTTTTCGGGTTGTTTCAAGAAGTAAATATTGGCCAAACAGAGAGAAAAGTTCTTGGAACTCATGGATGGTGTAAAAGTCACAATGCTTTGATGGATGCGATTAGGACTAACCCAACATATTCTAGATTCTTGAAGGACATGGTTACTAACAAGCAAAAAATGGAAGAAGGAATGGTCATGGTTAGTTACCAATGTAGTGCTATCGTCAAGTGATCTTTGCCAAATAAGCTAGAGGATCCGGGAAGCTTCACTTTACCTTGTGTTCTTTGATCTTTGAGTTTTCCTAAGTGATTGTGCGATCTTGGATCTAGTGTGAATTTGATGCCTCTCACTGTTACCAAAAGGATAGGTATCACAACGTTTCAGAAATGTTGCATCTCATTGATTCTAACAGATCGTTCTGTTCGTATACCGGTTGGAATTGTTGAGGATTTAACTTTAAGTGTAGGAGATTTTGATGTACCAACTGACTTTGTAGTCCTTGAAATGGATGAGGAACCAGTTGACCCTCTTATTCTTTGTAGACCATTTCTTACTACAGTTGGTGCTCTTATTGATTGTGGGAGAGACATGATCGGGTTACAATTGGAAGATTCAATTGTCAACTTTGACATTAAGAGGACCATGGACAACCCGGATGTTGGAAAGCAATGCTTTTTAATTGAAAAATTGGACCATGTTTGAAGGAGATATGGTTGAGGAGTTGAGCATTCATGATCCTCTTCAAGTGGCTCTAACCGTGAAGAAGAATGAATTTGGGTATTTGAGTTTAGACAGAAAGGGGTATAAGCGAATACTTGACTCGTGTGAGGCGCTTCCTTGTGATACAAAGCTTTTGGAGTTGGGATCAAATTCAGGGTCAAGTGATGAGCCTAATGAAAAAGGCAAAGGGATTAATGAAGATGACCCATGGAATGAACTCAAAGTGCCTAAGGTCGAGCTCAAGCCATTACCACAAGGGCTAGGTATGAGTTTCTCGGTCATAACTATTCTTACCTGGTTATAATAAAAGATGATCTTGGTGATGATGAAACTATTTTGCTTTTGAAAGAATTGAGGAAGTTTAGAAAGGCAATAGGGTATTACTAGATGATATCAAAGGAATTTCTCAATCTCTTTGTATGCATAGGATTTATTTAGAAGATGAGTCATTGACTTCCATTGAGCATCAAAGACGATTAAACCCAAACTTGAATGATGTAGTTAGCAAGGAGATTCTTAAATTTCTTGATGCGGGTATAATTTTCCTGATTTCCAATAGCAAACGGGGTTCTCCCATTCATGTTATACCCAAGAAGGGTGGAGTCATGGTAGGTATGAATGAAAAAGATAAATTGATACCCACTAGGATTGCAACTGGATAGAGGATGTGTACTAATTATCGAAGGTTGAACGCATCGACTAGAAAATATCATTTTCCTTTGCCCTTTATCGATCAAATAGTAGAAAGACTAGCGAATCATTCGTACTATTGTTTCTTGGATGGTTATTCCTGTTTTTCCAAATATCCATACATCCTAATGATCAAGAGAAGATAACTTTTATATGTCCCTATGGTACTCTCGCCTATCATAGGATGCCATTTGGACTATGTAACGCACCGGCCACATTTCAACGGTGTATGTTGTCAATTTTCTCTGATTTGATCGAAGAAGTAATGGAGGTATTTATGGATGATTTTTTGGTGTATGGTGCTTGTTTTTGTTCTTGTCTTTCTAACTTGTGTAGGATCTTGCAACCATGTGAGGACACAAACATGGTTCTTGATTGGGAAAAATATCATTTTATGGTAAGAAATGGAATTTTTCTTGGGCATCGGATCTCTTGTAAGGGTATTGAGTTTGATAAAGCAACGATTGAGGTCATTGTAAGCTTGGTACCACCAACCGTAGTCCGGGGAATTCGTAGTTTCTTGGGTCATGCCGGATCTATTAAAGGTTCATCAAGGACTTCTCAAAAATTGCTAGGCCATTGACACGCCTTTTGTGTAAAGAAGTTGACTTTAACTTTGATGAGGACTGTAATAAAGTTTTTTGCAGCTTAAGGAAGCCTTATTCAGTGCAGTTATAGTTCAAGCACCGGATTGGGAGTTACCATTCGAAATTATGTGTGATGCTAGTGACTATGCGGTTGGGGCTGTGTTGGGACAAAGGAAATATAAGAAGCTTCATGTCATCTACTATGCAAGTAGGACTCTTGATGAAGCTCAAGTCAAGTATACAACAATCGATAAAGAGTTTCTAGCAGTGGTCTTTGCTTTTGAAAAATTGCGACTTTATCTTGTTGGATCAAAGGTTCTTATGTACACTGATCATTCAGCTTTGAAGTATTTAATGAAAAAGAAGGATACAAAATCAATGTTGTTGAGATGGGTCTTGTTGCTACAAGAGTTTGATGTAGAGATCATTGACAAAAAGGGTATAGAAAATGGGGTTGCGGATCATCTCTCAAGACTGCACATTGATGAAGAGATACCCTATTGCATATGATAACTCTAGCTTCAACAACAAATTCGAGCAATACAATAGAACCTACCCTATTGCATATGATAACTCTAGCTTCAACAACAAATTCGAGCAATTGCGTAAATCTGCAAGCGTGTTCCATTCATCATACTACATGTAGGGTCTATATTTCTGAGTAACATAACAGGGTAGCCTACCTTTAGACGTAAGACATGGTTAGGTAATCCACCTAGTCTAACGCTATTAAGAAAATCATCAATCAAAACCGGATTATTCATAGCACTTGTGTTAAATGGATCTATACTATCCGAACTAAGATAAACTCTTTCTTCACCTACAAATATTGGAAAAAGTAGTAAAAGGAAAATTAGTCATGATTTTAGAAACTATATTAACCGAATTAATTGAAATGTAAAAACAACTAACTGTTCAGTTTATCCAGCATATTTTCATTTATCAAATGAACATCGTCATTAGTTGGACATAGAATTGCTCTTTCTTGGAAAAAGATAGGATTAAACTTCTGTTGTACGCTAACATAATCTCCATAGATATCTGTAGTGATTGTCTCAATTGGATCATGAACATCAGTATTTAGAAGCTCTTCAGGAATATCTATGAGTACCTCACCATCATTGGGTTCATTAACTTTGCCATCTCCAATTTCTAATATCTACTTCGAAAACTCTACAATATCGGAAGCTTCATCCGCAGATATAATATTAAAAAGAAAACGTATATTTTTTGTGAGCTTCATAACTTTGGAATGATCTCATAGGTAAGATGAATTGAGAGCAATCATAACAATTTCTACCCTTCCAGTGTTTTTAATAACAGGCAATACCTGACGGAAATCACCTCCGAATACAACTACCTTTCCACCAAAAGGTTGATTCTATTTGTTTTGAATAATATCTTGTAAGCTTATGTCTAGCGATTCAAAACAATGTTTGCTCATCATAGGGGCTTCTTCCCATATAATCAACGACGCTTCTTTGACTAAATTAACAATATCCGAACCTATAACCATTGAACATAACATGTTATTTGACCAACACTAATAATATAGAAACAATATAGAATTTAAAATTTTAAAATTGGTTCGATATCTATTAATTTGTTAGTTTATACCATATTTTGATAATCAATGAGTACAAATAAATTAATATTGTATTGTGTGAAACAGTTGTAAGTTATAACCTGGCGTCATTGAACATGTTGTAAACTCATCTGCATGTATAGGAATTCCAAATCTCGAGTGAGCTGTGTGACCACCTTCTAATAATAGAGAAGCAATGCCACTTGATGCAACATTGAGAACTATCAATCCTTTAGATCTAATTCCAGCAGAGAGTGTTTTCCACAAGAACGTTTTATCGGTTCCACCAAAATCATATATGAAATAAACTCTTCCTTTATCATTAAAAATAGAATCAGTTATCTCATCGTATATATTTTTTTGCTCAGGAGTCATCATATCGATCCAAACAAAATGTTGAGCTTTCAAAATATCAACGTCATAATTCTTCTCATTTACGATCAACACATTTGTTTTATGCAAATACTCATTTGGTGGATCGGGCATTGTAGGAAATGTTGACAATGAGGTTTCATTGCTTCTAAGAATTTTCTCAATATCCTCAAGAGCATATCATTTTTTATCTTCGTATGTTAGGTGTAGATCTATATAATAATTTTTCAAGAATTATTATATAATACGAAAACTTAACAAATTATAAATAAAATAGAAAGAAAACAAATATAAAACGAACCTGGCTTATTAAAGTACGATATTCGATTGCCTTCGATATCTTCAGAAAGTAATTGCCAAAATCATTCAAAACTTTATCTAGTTCAGTAAGACTATCGGACATGAGCATTATAACAAATAAACGTCGTAGATAACTACCCGATGCCCATAAACTGCAACGAATTATATCTTCGACGTATTCTTTGTTATCATCCAATAATCCCAATGCATAGCATGCATTTTTGTAAGTATCATATTCTACCCCATCAATTGTTCTTATTTCTTCAAAACTACGTGGACCTTTTTGATGATTAAGAAGTACTATCAAGTAATAACCCTCCTCTAACTTTTTGGGGATATAATTTATTCTAGCAAGCTGAAATCCTTTCTTCCTTGGCCGAAATTCTTTGTATTCGGGACACCAAGTAAAATGATTAGGAATATCTGCATAAGACTCCTAGCATGTGAATTGACCCGATTTAGTTTCATCCAAGCCAAAAACATAGAATTCTCCAAATCTTTCCTAGAAAGAATGTTTTCAATGCGATCATCTTCTTTGAGGAAGAGAAGTTGCTTCCCTGGTAAGTGGAATGACAACTTTTGGACAGCAGTGAAACAATTATGAATAAGAAGTGCAAAGATTCTCCATGATGCCTCACATGCGTATATATATCTAGAAAACATTAAAAATGAAAACACTGAATATTGAAGGATAATACAAAAACAAAAAAATATAAAAACAATATTACATATACAAACTTCAATAACTTATAAGCTAATAAAATCAAACTAACCTGCAATCAAAAAAATCCTTTATTTCATTCCTATTTTTGTTTAAACCACTATCTCCTTCTGTCTGATTCTCAACAACAACAACAATTTGATCTTGTCCTTTAGTAATGTATTTGAATAAATACTTAATAGCACCAGATTGGTTACACCACTCAACATTTATATGAGCTCTATACTGCAGCAACAACTTCCGGTTATATGGAATAACATACCTATTATCGCATTTGAAACCATTCTTTTCAACAAAACGATTGGTGTCACGTCTTCTATATATCAAAAATCCTTCTTTATCAACCTTTGTTACTTCTACACGAGGTTTAAGGTAAAATTTAGAGCATTTACCATCTTCCATACATGGAGAATTTGGATTAAGAGCACCACACGGTCCATGAATCATCGTTTCTTTCACGATATCATATAATTCTTCATCCTCAACTCTATCATGGATTTTAGCTGATATGATCATGTCTATATCATCTGTTGTAAGAAACTTACACGAAGGATCCATCCATAGTAATATGTGAGCATGAGGAAGACCTCGTATACATTGCTGCAAAATGTAGGCTAAATGTTATTATTTTATATACCAATCAGTGGATCTATATTTTGAAAAAAAAAACAACGCAGATCATATGTATTGAAATACTTCTACTTTAAATATTCAAGTTGTAAAATTTTTGTGAGCATGTGTTAATAATTTATGTTGATCTTGCGCAATATATTGTCTAATAGTATTTAGTTAGATAACTTACATGATATAATTACTTAGTTAGATAACTTACATGATACAGTCTTTCCAAGTATATGTCCTTTAGTCAAATTATCCATAAGAGAATCAAGTTTCAGTTTAAACCTTCTCCAAATAATATCTGGCCTATCTTCAGCATTTAGTTGACGTTCTTCGAAAAATCTTTGAAACTCAGGCCACTTTGTATTGCATGTAAATATGATGACTAGGTCAGGAAATCCATAATGTTTGCATATTGTCATTGCGTCTAGGTAAATATGCCTCATATACCTAGGACCTCCAATGAACGTTGGTGGCAAATATAACTTTTTCCCTTGATCATGAAGGTCGAGTTTACCTAAAGCAGTAACTTCTTGAAAAGAGTCAAAATTATCACTTCTCAAACTTGTCTGATTGAGTTTGATATAACCCAATCTGTTTAACTCAATCATAGTATATCCATCTACTAAAAATTGTTGAAATAACCTCTTTGAATGGATTAAAACGTGTGACTCATCTTTCCTCTCTTGAATCTGAAATGCAAACCATTGCCGCATACTTATTGACTTATTCTTTTTTATTTTATCAGATCGAGTATAACCTTTCGGAATATCCGGTCTAAAGCCATCTTCACCCCTAATAAACAACAAAGGATATTGCAGAGCTAGATAAGAAGGATGTATCTCATGTATTCTCTGTAATGTACCAGATTGTTCTTGAATAATAATGTCACGTGGGGGCATGTCTATGGTAAAATCTTCAGGAATCAATACTGCTACTTCAGATGATGTAGGTGTGTCGTATGTCTTTCCATCTTTCTTTCTATCACTTATAATTCTCATTGTATATGTCTCACCATAATTAGCATCAAGTCTGTCTCGTGCTTGTCGAAATTGTTTAACATAAGGGTTGTGTTTGTTCAACATATTCGTAATAGCATCGATAATATACTTTCTTAGATTATCCTTCTTTTTGTAGCTATCAGCATTACTACCACTCCTACAAAAGCAATTTTGAAGGTTAGTAAAAACAATAAATATTATATTACTGACAATTTGTTAAATTGTATTACCATTTATACAACAATATAATATATATATAATAGTTTATAATAGTTAGAAAAATACTTAATTGCAACAAGTCTATTGTCAATCTCGTTCTTGGTATCAACAATATACAATTGGAAAAATTTTGGAATTTCACCAATAGCTGCTCTCAAACTACCTATTAAATGGTAATTTCCCCATGTAATTGAAACATTTGAGGACCACGACCTTTAGTAGCAGAATTGACAACTTTTCCACCAAGAGAAGTAAACGAAAATAACATGTTGTCTGTCCTTATATTATCCCTGAAATGTCGACTCATCTCATCATCACTGGTAAGCAACACATGTAAAAGATCTAGGACAGCCTTAAGTAAAGGCAATTTAACTTGGCCTTGTAGACAGCAAAGAGTATATTTAGGTTTTTTCGTAGTCTTCGAGTTTCTCCTGATCCTTTCGTTATACCAAAAAATAGCTCTACAGTGCTCACAAGTGTGTACGGGATCTCCTTACTCAATGTAATCTACAAAATATTTTTTTTTTAAAAAAAAATTACTTAAAAACTAATATCTAATATATCAAGCGAACATCTAAAACAAATATGCAAATTATAGTACGAATAATTCGTATAAATTACCAGTATATTTAGTCTTTTTATCGGGTGTAGGTTTTAGACATGAACCAAATTTCTTTTTTAAAACCTCTTCAACCTTTGAAAGATATTCAAACCTTTGTCGCATGTCTTCTGATGGAAGCATATCTTCAACATCATCAGAGTAAGAATCGGAATCAGAATTAAACGGAGTGGAGTTATTATAATGATCATGCAATTCAGTACATGAATCCATAACACTTCTAGACGTAAAAAATGTTTGTTCTTGTAGATTAGAAGCATTTTCAACACCATGGACGTCTGGATCATCTGAACAACTTTGGTGTGCTAAATATCATGGTTTCTTCCTAGATGGTGCTTGTTTGAACATGTTCATATCGATATTTAGTGGCCTCGTCTTCATGATTAAAAACTGAATCAACAATCTTCTAATACTTTCGAAAGTGGAACTGCAAAGAAAAGAGAAAATGTGTGTATAAGGAAGAAAAAAAATCTAATATAAGAAACACATGTTAAAAAATATACTATAAGAACAAATATATATGAATAGATATAGTTATATCATAAAACAAACCCTAATTTATCGACAAATTAATGAACAAAAAATTATAAGATAACTATAAAAAACAACTTAAACTGCAACATATATAAATAATAACAAAGTGATTATTCGAAATATTCTATAACTTATGAACGAAAATCTTTTGATCTGATAAGTATTCAAAATTCAGACTATTTCTTGATATGTATATGTTGTATTTTAAACGTTGGTATTGAATTTAGGATAAAACACTAATTAGTTTACGATAAATATAGTGGTTTTATATATATTGTGATGGAATATTATTTTAACATACCATTATTAAAAGCATAACAAAATAAAATTCAATTGTATTTATAACATATAAATACTTATGATATTAACTCCAACGTATTTGCCTTTATAGAACTTTGGAAAAGAAATTACTTCTAGGAGATACTTCATTTGTGATTGTCTATGCAAATAAAAATGGAGGTAAAAATAGTATATATATTGATTTATACTTCATACAATTACTTGATACACGTTTTATTTGATATATAATTTCTAACAATTTTTTTTTGTATTCGTAGAAGAAGGATAATACAGTTTTAGGCATGAGATCAAAATAGGTTTGTTCTTCTATTATCACTTACGTATAATCACAGATTTGATTGAATTGTTAGGTTTTACTATAGTCAAAATTATTAAAATACAAATTTTTTTAACAAATATAAATCATGAATTTTTTCTGCTTTTTTCAGAGTAAAATATAAGAAATTACTAGTATCATGAACTTACCATATGATATTTTATTAGAAATAATTTCTCGATGTGCACCAGAAGGAATCAATGTGATTCGAACTGTGAGAATCGTTGCTTCAAAATTTCGTGAGACTTGTGATAGAGATGAAATGCTTCGTAAAATTTCTCTTCATGTTGTTCCTTTCTATCCTGTCGAATATAAGGAAGATATTTTCCAAAAATTTCATGAAAGATTATGTAAAGCATGTAATCCGGAAGCATTATACAGATGTGGTATAAGAAAATATTTCGTTGATGGTTTTCAAGCAGAAGGATTATCTATGTTATATAGAGCTAGTGAGAAAGGAATACCAGAGGCAAAATTCGTATATGGAATCATTTCTATATGTCTTTGAGAGCACAAAAGAACTGAAGGTTACAATGTATTAAGAGATCTTTTTAAGCCGACAGTAATTCAGACGTTCGAGTATGTTTTTGAACTTCTCAAAAGTGTATGTTATGGTCCGACAGCTCTTCGTTTTCATGGGCAAGATCAACAAACTATTCTGGAAGAGTCATATGTTGTAGAAGAATGCGAGTGCAATGGAGAAATAATGGGTAAACCTAGGTTTAGATGATCTGAATGAGGATATTGATGCACCAATGTCAGAAGGATGTGAAATTTGCTTATGGGCTTATCATATTGCATATCTATTTCCTGGGTTGCAATTGGACTTCCATTAAGATTAGTTAAATAAATTTATAATTTAATATTTATAATATTTTATGGATTTTTCTGTATTAGGATTTGTTTTTCAATATAATCAACAATAATCATTTTTCGAGCAACTTTTTAGATAAAAAATGTAAACTATAAAATTTAAACATAATATGTGATTATTTATTTAGGAATAAATGTTATTATTCTAATAACATAAAAATTTAGGAAAAAATATAATAGATAATTTTACTGAAAAAAATATAATAGGTAACACTAAATTATATATACATATATATATATTATGAACATTAGATAGCGAAAAAGTAATATATATTGTATATATATATATATATATATAACCAATACGAAACTAATTTAAATTTTATTGATGATTACCACAATTTGTCAATATTATAACATATTGAAAAACTTCTTTATCTTTGACAATATTATAACATATTTACATAACCAAAATAAATTGGTATTATGGGAACTTGGTACCATATAAAATGATTGCACTAAATAAACTTTTTATGACCACTCAAACCAAAAGTCTTCATTACTATAATTCGATTGTTTCTTGTAATTTATTAATTTTTATATTATACAAAATGGAAAATAAATTTTATATGAAGCAAATTAAATATATGTTAATTAGAACTTGTCAGAATCATTAATAATTGCACAAAAGAAATTTTTATGGAATTTTTTAAACAAATGTCTTCATCATTAGAGCTACATTGATGATTTCAAATATTAAAAAAATATTTTAATCCATTCGAAATTTGTATTTCCGACTTCTTAATTTGTATCTTATATAACATGGAAATTTAGTTTATTTTAACATGTTAGAATCTAAAATCATTGAAGTAAAGAAAACTTTTATGACTGTTCAAATCAAATGTCTTGATTGTTAGAATATAAGTAATGATTTACCATATTTTACAATAATATTATAAAATTTTGAAATTGACTTATTAATTTTTTTTACTTAAATATATATATATATATATATATATATCCTCGTAAAATTTAATGAATATAAACTGAATTTTTCTTTCTTTGAACTTGTTAGAATCATTGCACCAAAGACATCTTTTTATGACTCTTCAAATCAAGCACCTTGATGATTTGCATTGAATTGATGATTTACAATATTTTAAAATAAAATTTAAACAAACCGAAATCTTGTAATAGATTCTTAGTTTTTTAACTTATACAAAAAGCCAATATTATTTATTAATGTAAAATGAACTATGTGTTAGTTGGATCAAATTATAGCACTAAAAGAAAAATTTTCATGACTACTCAAATCAATTGACAAACATTTGATTCTTGTGTTGTCAAACACAAAACTACTCAAGCTTGTTCAACACTAAAGATATCATCATCTTCTTCATCTTCTTATCAAAAGCGAATTAAAACCAAAGGTTAGTATTACATTATTCAAATTTTATTTTACAATAGGAGTTGATGCATAGTTTATAAAATAAATCCTTTTGTATTCATGAATGAGAAAAAATCGAATTTAGATCAAAGATGAGTATTACATTATCCGAATTTTATTTTACTATAGGAGTTGATGCATGTAGATTTCAAGTAGTTTAAAAGATCAACAAAGGTTTTATAATACTTCTAAAGATTGTTTCATGTAGTATTTACTTAACATTATATTTTAACAAAATTTTGTGTAACATTACAAAATGATTTATCTTAAACTTTGGTCTACTTAATTTTAATAATTAGTATTTAGTAAAACCTAACTATATTGATAACTATAATAGTCAATTATTTAAATATACGATTTTTATTCTTTAATATAATGTATTATGAAAATTTTGTATAGTATATATCAACATGAAATTTAAACAATTTTTTAATTGATTATTTGCTATATAGTTTACATAATTATTGTTGATATAGAAAAAAATAACATCGGTTTATTTTTATAGATGAATTCATTTGTTAATCCATTGCATACAATAATAATAATAATGAAAATTTTATTTTTTTCAGATAAACTTAATTGGAAATATGGATTTCTCGTTGATATCAAACGATATTGTTCTCGATATCATTTCTCGATGTGCACCAGATAGAATTGATAGTATTCGTAGCTTAGGTTTAGTTTCTCCACAATTTCGTGAGCTATGTGATAGAAAGGAGGTTCCTCAAAATATTTCGTTAGGTTGGACAGTTCCATTCTATCCACTGATTGGAGATGACCGGGTCAATTTCGACAACTTCTATCAAAGGTTATGTGATTCAGGTAATCCTGAAGCTTTACATAGGACTGGTGTTAGAGAATATTTCTGTGATTCCATGCTTATAAAAGGTTTAGAAAAATTATACCGAGCTAGCGAGTTAGGGATACCGGAAGCATCATTTGTCTACGGCATGGTTTGTGTATGTCTCTGAGGATTCTTTAAAGACAGAGGTTACAATGCTTTGAGACAAATACAAATGATGACAATAGGTACAACTTTAGCGTTTGTTAGAATTATTCGAGAATATGTCGTGTTTGCACCAGCATTTCTCAGTTCGCGTGGACGGTCTCACTTACTAATTTGCCAATATGCTTACACAAGAGACAGATGCATATGTAATGGACATCATCTTCATATGATTCCTACTTTCGAATGATGGGATTTTTTGGATGATGGAATCGATGAACCACTATCGGGAATATGTATAAGTTGCATATGGGAGTACCAATTCGGGTTGGTCTTTGATGATTAGTATAATATATTTTAAGTAGTTATTAATGAATTCTAAGGTGCTATGTAAGGTGCTAGTATAATATATTTTTTCAGTCCTTTAAACTATGTTGTTGTTTTTTCCATCAATTTCTAAGTTGTTATGTAATGAATATCAAGTATGTCTTTTATTGTTTGGTTTTTGCCTTAACAAACAATTATACATATAGATGATTTACAATTTATTTTCGAAGAAAGAATAACTTAAGTGTATCTATTTTTTATGTATGCCTCATCACCATGATATTCTCAAAACTAAAAATCATTTTCGAAGAAAGAATAACTTAAGTCTATGTCTTTTATTATTTGGTTTATTATGTATGTCTCATCCCCATCAAAAATTGTTTTTTATGTTTATGATGGAATTTCTAAGAATCATTGTTTTTTCTTTTTAATACATTCTTTGGTGTATGATAAAGATATTCTAGAAAATATATTATTGATAATTTTAATTTAAGTATTCTATATATTTATTCTAAATAATTATAAAAAAAAAAACCAAGTTCGGAACCAAACAAAGATCAACATAGTGTTGAAAAACCCCAACAATTACTGGGGCTTTCCAACAATATTTTGATCGTTCTTTGGTTCCTTCTTGCACAAAGCATATCATTAACATTCTGAAAATTAATCACAATGTTCGGAACCAAACAACGATCAACCTATTGTTGGAAGCTCAATATGTCTTAGTTTCAGATCAGTTAAAGAAATATCTCGTTGAAACTTTGCGGATGAAATCCAGCTTAGAATAAGGATTACAAAACTGATCTGAAAATTAGACAATTGAAGCTTTCCAACAATAGGTTGATCGTTGTTTGATTTCTTCAATTACACTAATATAAGAATAGATCTAAAAAGAAGTAGAAACAAAAATTGATGTTATTGTGATTAAAATATCATGAGGCATATGATGAAAAACTCCATAGAAAAGGAATATGATGAAAAAGAGAACTCATATGAAGATATATATAGATTCCTGATTATAAACTGATATACCTAGGTTTTTATTTTAAAAATCGAATCAGCTTAATTAATGACCTCATATATATTTTTTGAAGATAAACTAAATATTAAGAAAAGAGATATAGTTAGTTGGATTAATATATGAACAAAATTCAGGAATATATAGATTCAAAATATAATTTATTCTCCTAATAGTTTTAATAATCTCTTTTTTAAAAAATTATTTCTTTCAAATACATGATAGTTGTGATAATAATTATTTACGGTTTAATAATGATATAATATTCGAATATGAAGATAAATATACCTTACGGATTCTATAAAGGTCTATGCGATTTCTTTAGGAACTCTTTTCATTCGGCACAACAATGGAAAATTTAGAAGAAGCACAACAGGTTCATATATTATCATTGTCAGATCACGTCATAACAATAATAGCCAAAAAAAGTGTTTCTTATTCTGTATTCAATCTGCTAAACCTCTGTTCTGTTAGCAATAGATTCAAAAAAATATGCATTGATACAGAGATCCTAGCAAATCTTGAAATCGAAAAAGTCTTGTTCTATAAGTATGAGGGAGAAACAGAAGATTTCTATCGAAAATATAGAAAATTGTGCAATGCTGGAAATCCAGAAGCATTACACAGGATATGAATTGTTATGTTTTTTCATGGTAACAACAGAGAGGAGGGACTTAAATTGCTAGAGGTAGCTTCCTTGGCTAATATTCGTAAAGCTAAATACCTATACTCTATGATTCTCATATGCATTGGTGGTGAGAAAAAGCAAAAAGGTTTTCAGTTGATGTCTGCATTCCTGAAATCAATGATGTCAGAAACCATGAAGGAACTTTTCGAATGTAATAAGCAAGTCAACAGACAACTGAGTTTGAAAGCAAAACTCGTATGGAAAGACTTACAGAACATATTCGACAAACGTAAGGGATATTGTAATGGACAAACATCAAAGTTTCTACAATTTTGAATATATGAAGATTATGTATGGCGCAAAAAATGATATCCTTTCATCTCTAGTATGTAAAATATGTCTATGGAATTACCAAGTAAGATTTTGGTTTTCCGGTCAGTACGTTAATCAAACATGGTATTTAAATTAATCAAAGATGGAATTCTTTTTTTTTATAGATTTGAGTTTTTTTCTTATAAGCTAAAGACTTAAATTATTTAGCATGTATAAATTGTCTAATAAAATATCATATTTGTAATTAAAAAAAATGGAGATTCAAGAAGGAAAAGTAGATTATATCGAAACAAATACAACTTCAAGCAAATGTTTAAGAAAATATCGGTAGTTTACCTTCTTAATGCTCAATATCGGTATTTTACCTATATTTTTAGAATGTATAATTTGTCTGACATTCAAGAAAGCTACAAATATTTGCATATTTGATTTTTCTTTATAAAAAAAAGTTTTTATTTGTCATGTAATATTCTTATAATTTACTTCGTATTATTTTGTAATGAAGATATTTCCTTATCATATAAGTAACGTAAATATTTAAATCAGAACATTTAAAACATTATAAGAATCTGCAAAAGATTTAAAACAAAATAAATGAACAATTAAAAAACGAACAATAATACAAAGAAAGAAAATATTAAATAACAAAAAGTAATAGAAATAAATAAGCAAGAACATAATGTTCACCAGAAATTATCTACATATAAGTAGCTTCTATCTAGAGTGAAGGTGACTTCAAAATCCCATATGCAAATCTTGCATACATCAGACATTTCAACGTCACCATATATTGGATTTCCAATTCCATGGTCACATTTGTCTTTAACGTATGATTCGATCAAGTCTTTGAAAACCATTGGATTGATGGGATTCATATAACAGTTAACATGATGACGAACCTTTATAAGATTATCGTATGTTTTTAATGTAGCTTTAAAAAACGAAGACAATAGTTGATGACCTTTTTCCTTTGACGATCCTCCGAGGCATGTAAGAATAACACCATAAAGATATATTGCATCGCTATTACCTTTTTCTGACACTTCTTTCAACAATTTCAAGCCTTCATGTCTGTCATTAGCGTGTAAATAGTGTACTATTTCCAAGCGATATAAAGCTTCATGGTTCCCATGATCGTGTAACTTCTTATATGTTTTGTAAAGCTCAAAAGCAGGTACAACTCTTGGATCGAATTCCAATTCTTCTAAAGAAAGTTGTGAAAGAACAGGACTTTCGGTACATAATGAATGGAATTTCTTGCAAACACAATGAAGGTTACGAACATCTGATAGAGAATTCGAAGCACAAAATGATGCAATTTTGATTAAAAGATCATCATGTAAAAACATAAGAAAAGAAAATATTGAAGTAACAAAATGAAAAATTGCATGAAACTTAAGAAAATATAGCAAAAGATGCTTTATGAAATTTACAAAATAGTGTATGTTAGGGTTAATCGAAGAAGTATATATAATAGACTAAATATTATAACAGATAATGTCATTAGTTACTCAAAACATGATCCAAAATTTAGTAAACTGTTTATATGATATAAATTTTTATATATTTCAAATCAAAAATAATCAATATTATCTATGAAGGAAAATACGAAATACAAAATTTGAACTTTTTTGTAATTTTATTTTATTCAAATTTGAATATTATCATTTATCCAAATCTCTGTCACTTATTAGTAAATTTTCTACTATATGAATTTTGTAGGATTGTTATATATAATAAACTTGTATTCTATTTTTATAAGCATTTAGAATAAGTTGAGTTAATTGAAATATTGATAAAATCACAAATATTTTGATATTATTATAAAAGCTTATGTATATATAAGTTTAAATATACAACTATGTTATTCGACATATATGTGTATTTACTTGATTTTTGTATAGGAATAAAAATAATAAATTAGTATAACAACAGAAAAAAATATAAAATTATTATATATTAAATACAACTTCAAATATCGAAAAAAATAAAAAAAAATATTGAAATCCTAAACATAATATCCTAGAAGCAAAAACCTGACTTCATGATCCCATAAGCAAATCTCACACACATAAGAAGTATTTATATCGTTCTCAACACCGTAGCCATGCCAAAAATTGTTGAACATTACGAATCTGGTTGCTTGACCATCATACTTACACTTATTTTTATGTAAGACATTTTCAACTCTGAAGACACACCATTCAGATTAGGACGCAAATATCTATCAATTCGAAATCGATATCTTTCAAGGTTATCTAATGTTTGTGACATAAGAGACATGATCAACGTCGAGAAAATTTTGAAACCTTTGGTTTTTACTTCACCTCCAATACATATGAGAATAAGACCATAAAGATACGTTGTCTCACTAAAATTGCCTCGAGCAGCTTCATCAAGAAATATGAGACCTTCATCTTTACAACGATCATAAAAATAGCATATTATTCCTAACCAGTACAAAGCTTCTGGATTTCCAAGACTACAAAAATTCTTGTATTGTATGTAGAATTGTTGAGCAGCGAAACAATATGGATGGAACTCTTGTTCAGCGACTGATAAATGTTTAACAACGTGAGTTTCAGCACATATAGTCGTAAACTTCTTGCACACTAATCTAAGATTAAAAATAGTTCTCAAAGAAGTAGAAGAACAAATAGATGTTATTGTGATTAAAATATCATCTGGCAAAAGAATGAAAGACTCTATAGATTAAGAATATGATTAAAAAAAAAAAAACTCGTATGAAGATATATAGATATTAATAGATAATAAACCCTTAGGCCCACGTTTTTATTTAAAAAAATCGAATCAGCTTAATTTATAACCTCATATATATTTTGTGAAGATAAACTATATATTAGGGAAAATGATATAGTTAGTTAGATGAATATATGAACAAAATTCAGAAATATATGGATTAATAATCTAATTTATACTTGTTATAATCTGATTTTTTTTTAAATGTATTTCTTTCAAATACACGATGTTTGTGATAATAATTATTTTTGGTTTAATAATGATATAATATTCAAGTATAAATATAAATATACATTGAACTTCTATAAATTATTGTTAAGATTCAAAATAGTTTGATCATAATTGTTTTCATGCACATAATAACGATTATCTAAAAAGTGATGACCTTATTTTTGGTAATCTTAATTTAATTATTCTTTATATTTCTTCTAAATAACTGAAATCAACAAAGTACTTCTATATATTCGATCTGCTTTTTTTTTCAATAAGAATGTACACTTTTTTGTCTTACTTTGAACTTTGTAATCAAACTAAGTATAAACAAAAATCAATGTATAACCAATAATCAGTTCAAATATGAATATAAAAATAAGAGTAAAACCTAATAAAAATTCCATACATAAAATAAGATAAACATAAGCAAACTTATAATGAAATTAAAAGTGTAAGGGAACAATCTAAACACAAAGAGTTATTGCTCATCTTCATACACCAAAATTAATAACCAATAACCAATTTAAATTTAAATATAGAAAATAAAGAAGAAAACTTAATAATAATTCCATAAAAAAGAAAAAAAAACAAAGATAGGTGAAATTATTTTTTAAACGAATAAACTAAAATTGAAATGGAAAAATCAATATATAAAGAATTATTTCTAATCTTCATACACCAACTCCTTTAGATCTTCATCATCAAATCCAGACTTAGTTAGTTCAACACACATTTTCTTAGTTGAGGACGACGAAGACTCATCAAACGAATCAGACGACATACTGACTTCTTTGCACTTTAGAGGAGTCGAAGAACCCGAATTAATATCTTGGTAAGAACCATTGCTAAGTACATCAGCTAGATCAAGTGTTCCGGCTAGGTTATATACTTTGAATGTATCATTACCATTTTGAAAATTATCCTTATCAATACTAAGGACAAATTCAAAATTTTTCCCAATCAAATTTCGGAAAGGAGCAGGAAGATTTTTTGGATCCTGAATCTAAAAAAAAAATCAAAATTACATAAATCACAATAAAAACATATTACCGACTTGTTTAACAAATAACACTAATCAAAGCAATTAAAGATATCTCATCAAAGGAACCGTTCAATAATTGAGATGCACTATGATTTAAAATTTCCATTGCTGTATTATCCCACAACATACACTTGGTTGATCCAGATTCATCTGAGACACATAAATGAAGCTTGAATCTAAATGAAAACAATAATTATTTCCAAACTAAAAACTAAAAAAAAAAATTGGACGAATTAAACAAACTACAAAATAAATTATTATACCTTTGAATAACATTAGTTGATTTCAATTTGCATCCTCCCCACCAAAAAACTTTATTGTCATCCTCTTTAGATTTGTCTTCATCCTTTTTCTTTGCACAATGTATACAATTTTACTGCATTGTTGACAACTAAAATAATACCAAGACCAATCAGTGTCGATATCAGTGGCCTTGCATGTGATCTTACATTGGAAAACCTTAAAACGAACAACATTTGGAAAATAAAATTTAGAATTAAGGGTATTACTCGAGAAATTATAAGACATTATGAACATAAATCAAATAACCTCATTTATCTCAAGCATGTCCTTAATACTTTTGGATTCAATAGAGGCGAATGAATCTTTATCTTTCGTATATGGCAACACGGCATGGCGTTGGATAGTATTAGGATCATTCGGCAAACTGAAACAAACATATTTTGTTAACTATTATGAATCTGATAAGAAAGTAAAATTGTACAAACCTTAAAATGAAAAATTACTATATATGATATCTAAAGAAAACCATAATTATTTATATATCTATCAACAAAATCTTGGACAATTTGAAGCTTAGAATTTATAAAAACTTGAGATGTATCATAAGCACTCGCGACGTGAACTTCTCATGTATGGTAAATAAATATAGTTATTAGTTTACGTCAAATTAAGACATAGAGAATTGTAAATAATTAGATGAACAAAAAAATCATATCTTTATAAATACTCGTTTTTGCAAATCGAATCAAGCATGTAACTATTTCACCATCCGAATGTTCGTAAACACCAAACAACGATTGAGCAAACTTTCCCCATAGTGTACATGGTATACGTGTATCACTAACAATAAAATTTACAAATACATTACAACATAATCTCATTAAAAGTCGATAATTATTAAATAGAAAAGACACCTTGCATCCTGGAGATGAAATTGGATCTTTAATGTCGGTTTGCTATTGACCACGATAGACCTCATCTTGCCAACGTTAAGAACTTGTCCAAGTACATCTATATAAAATAGAGATATATGTATATATAAATAATGCAATGAACCAAATATGTAATATAAAAACTA
>OVAX01000362.1:0-87262 GCA_900406405.1 Lepidium africanum | reverse complement strand
AGTTAAAACAAATTTAATGATTTGGGTTTCACAACCTTGAATGCTAAGGATCGATGACCAACACTTTGCGAGATCAATTGGAGAACCAGGAATGGAAAGTAGTGGAGGTGCTACGGAAACCTCGGCTAATCCCGGCCTCAATAGAGTAGTGGCACACATTGCCACAGCTAGAATCGCAGAGAAAAGAGATCCAATGCTACTAGCCATTGCAACTATATATTGATTGTTTTCTTATTTTCTTTATGATATAAGAGGGAAAGATTGAGAGAAATGTCTGATTGAGATGGTTTGTGTATCAAAAGAAGTGAACAATTTATATAGTAACTCCTAGTTGAACGTATTCGGTAAATTCATTACGATAGATTTACACTTTAAAGAGTCGGCCGTTATCACAAATTCACAATCTTTCATTAAGGCATGTCATGTTACACTTTACAAATTGACTCATTTTATATTGTTTTTGGATGCCAGAGCATCAACAAATAATTAGGCTTCATTAAAATGGGTTTAACATCAATTGGCCCGGTTTATAAACAAGTGGTAGAGTTTAACCAAAAGAAAAACAAAAAACAATTGGTAGTCTGCTCTATCTAGTTTAGTTGCTCCATCGCGGCAGATTAATATATTGGGTCTTAATTTAGAATGGGCTTTACTAAGTTGTTGTTTTGTTCTAATCTAATTGAACGTCCCACATCGCTTGCAATAACAAGGAACAGTGAGTAAAGTGGAGTATATATAAAGATCGAGAGCAAGCTTTTAAAAGTCACGGAGCCGTGCAGTGAAGACATAGCGAACTATTCTTTCGCCTTTTACTATAAGATACCGTGTCTTCTCTGCTTTCACACTTCATAAGCCTATTTTTGGAAGGGTTTAAAAAAACAATTAAACCCCTGTCGATTCTTTAGTTTCAAATTATTCTTGTCTTTGATTTTTATATGAATAGAAAAGGTAGATTAGGAGATGTATTGGTAAAAAGTTAGGTTAGTATTATGTTTCGTCTCCGACAGAATCCCACATAGGCTGAAAGGTGGGAGGTGGACATGTGAGTATTAGATATTCAATATAAATTTTGCTTATAAACTTTTTGTGTTTGGGGAAAATAACGAAGCAAGCCTTTGCTGCCTTGCTGGTTTAAAACTTTTCCCCAATCCCTTCGTTTGTCTTCTTGGCTTTTCACAGTCTTCTATTTCGGTTTGCTTCGTATTGGTAAAATAGAGACTATATAGATTAGTGATTCAAAATAAAGTAGAACCAACAACGGCTCTCGACCTTACTATAGAATAGACTCGTGCAGTCGTGCTCTTTTATACTTAGCTACTTCACTTGTGTGTAGGTGCGACTGCATTGATGCGAGAACATTCCGTCTTGAGAAGTAGAGGAAAGAACGGATTTAGTGGAAACATTTGTGGCCAGCATTTAGCATCCACAACCGAAAACATCTTGCAGCACATTGGTCCAATATTACCAAACTTTCCTGTGAAATTCGTAGATTTCACTTCAGCAATCTTGAACGTTGATAAGTGATGACAAACATTTTGAGAGATCCACCGGAGAACCAGGGATAACAGGGAATGGAGACATCATGTGTGCAGGAGAAGCTGCGTTGATACGAGTGCCACCATCCTTTAGAAAAGGAGGGAATAATGGAGTCAATGGAAAGATCTTTGGCCAACACTTTGCATTCACTTATATTAAGGCCCTGGTCAGATCCATCCTCGAACGAAGTACTAGTCTCATCTGCCTTTCACCTAAAGAAATTGGATCCACTTCAATCTTCCCATGGATGTGCTGGGCACTGTGGACAGCAAGGAATAAGCCCAAACTGTATCGGCCTTTTAATAAATTAAATCATCTTTCAGACCCAAAAAAAAAAAAAAATTAAGGAGGAACCACCATCGGAGAAAGAAGGCCGAGAGACAAGATGTAGAGCCCTCCCGTTTTGTACCGCAATATCAACACCTAGACTCCAAGCCAAGAGAACCTGAGATCTAGAAGCGGACCGGAGAGAGTGCCAAGACCTGTTCATAACCCACCACCCGCCCTCAAGAATGGTAGGCTTACTAAGGTGGCTGAGAGGAGGGCGACAACTAAACCTGCGACAAAGACCCGCCGGATTAGCTTACTCCAATCTCACCGTCTCGCCGTCGAGGCTTCACCAAAGGAGAAGATGGTATAGCCAAAGCTTCAACAGATCTCGTCTTCAATAGATCTGAGACCATCTACCGACGAAGGCTGCAACTGCACCTTGAAACAAAACCTGCCAAAAGTGGAGACAAAAAAAGAATCCAAAGGACTAGAGGAGAAATTTTTTCATATTTAATTTCTTAAAAATTTCTCCATTGATACAAATGTGTTTGGTTAAATTAATAATTCTAAGTATTTTACTTATCTTGCCGAATTCTTTGATTCTAAATTTTTTACATTCTAGAACCCAATTGATATGAATTCATCAAAACTTAAAACTAAATTATCTAAATTTCAAATTCTTAAGGAGATACAAATCTAATTCTATTAGAGGGGAAAATATATTTACTTAAACACCCTGCACTTTTAAATATTTGTAACATAGCCCTTTTAATCTGTTTATTTACAAAACTCACAATTTATGATTAATACCTTAGAAAAGTTAGGGATCCGTAAATATAGGATGTTTAACCGACCACTATTTATGTAATTACTACTTAAAACAACAATTAAATTTATGTTTAACCGACCACTGAGATATAAACCAATTATGAGTTATGAAATGCAATTGTTATATTATTAATTTTAAGGATCAATTATGTTAGTCATTAGGATTGAACACATATTACTATTTCAAATGACATTTATTTTTTTCTTGTAGAATTTGATTTATATATGCAGTTCCTTGATTATATAATTATTCACATAAAACCAAAAGTAAAACCATGTACCCACGTTCTCCTACACACTACTTACATAATCCATAATAACTGATGCTTAGTCAGCAACCTAACCGCTAAAGTCTTAAAGAACACACAAAATATCTCAAGAAAATCTTCATTTGTATTGACTAAAAAATTAACCTCAAAACTAACCAACACACAACTTTATAATGCTTTTTCGTGATTATCACAACTTGATGGTCACAACTATATATAGAGATATCATTACATCTTATCTCTTCCTAATCCTATGCTAAATAGAAATATATAGCTCTTAAATCTATTTAGTATCTTTTTAGCCTTATCTTAACTTTAACTTCCTTTATAAAGTTGTCTTAGGCTGCAAGCTATCTAGAAGCTTAACCAACATTCACCCCCTTAAGCTTCAAATCCTTCTTTGAAATGTCTTGAACTGCTAGTACACTTCTCATTTGCTTGAATTTGATTCTTGGTAGAGCTTTTGTTCATCTCCGGGTACATGCTTCATTGTGACTTGTCCTTTTTCAATGCATTCATGGATGAAGTGATAACATTTGTGTATATGCTTTGATCGGCCTGAAAAACTGGGTTCTTAGTAAGCTCTATTGCAGATTTTTTATCAATCTTAATCTCTATCGTTGAGCATTCCTTTCTTGTTATCTCTCTCATTAGTTCCTACAACCAAACAGCTTGTTTTAATGCTTCTGTGGCTGCTATGAACTCTGTTTCACACGAGGACAGAGCAACTGTCTTTTGCTTCTGTGAACACCATGTAATTGGAGTCTCACCGAGATAGAAAGCATGACTTGTAGTGCTTCGTCCATCATCTACATCAATGTAATGGCTACTGTCACTAAAGCCTGTTATTGTCATTGTATCTCCCTTCTTATACTTCTAATTGTAACCAATAGTTCCCTGTAAATATCTCAACACTTGGTTCAATGCTCTCCCATGAGACTCTCTCGGTTTCTGCATGTATCTACTTAGAACACCAACTGAGAAAGTAAGGTCTGGACGTGTGTGTAGAAGATTTCTCAAGCACCCTATTTTCTTACGGTACATAGTTGCATCAATTTCTGGATCTTCTTCATCTGAGTTTGAGAGTTTTAAACTGAACTCAATTGGTATATGAATTGGATTGCTATTTTCCAAGCCTGCTTCTTTCAAGATCTTTTGAACATAAGCCTCTTGTTTGATCTCAATCCCTTGTTCTGTTCGTATTACTTCTATACCAAGATAGTAGCTTAGTTTTTTGAGATCTATCATGTCAAATTTTGTAGACATGCCATGTTTGAAATCGTTGATGATTTTACTCGTATTTCCTATCACGAAGAGATCATCTACATAAACAACCACTATTAGAAGACTGGTTCCTTTTTCTTTTCTATAAACAGAACTTTCTTTTGAACATCTTTCAAATCGTAAATCCTTTAGAATTCGATCCAGCTTTGTGTTCCATGCTCTAGGTGCTTGTCTCAAACCGTATAGTGCTTTAGAAAGTATGAAAACCTTGTGTTCTTCTCCCTTCTTTTCAAAACCTTCGGGTTGTGAGACATAAACAATTTCGTTTATATGATGTACTTCCCATCCATTCGAAGCTGCCATACCAATAAGTAAACGTACTGTTTCTAAGTGAGCTACCAGAGAAATACTTCATCAAAATCAATTCCCAATTGTTGTGCATATCCTTTTGCTACCAACATAGTTTTGAATTTATTGATGGATCCATCTGCGTTTCTCTTTATCTTAAAAATCCACTTCAAACCTATCACTTTCACACCGTAAGGTTTATCAACAAGAGTCCAGGTACCGTTTTTAGTGATGGATTTTATCTTCTCTTGACAAGATTTTGTCCATTCAGCTGAGTCTTTACCTTCACTGTAATTTGAAGGTTCATTATTAAGAGATAAAAGCAGTTTCTCACACTCAACATAAGCCATCAGAACATAATCACTCAAGTGTGAAGGTTGAATGACTTGACGAGTTGAACGTCTCAGCTACTGTGAAGGTTCAACGTTTTGTGTATTAATCCCTTCTGTTTCAGATTTAATGTTCCGTCCATTAATCCCTTATGTTTCAGTTTCTTCATTCGAACATAAGGACATGTCCGAGTTAGAGCCATTGTCTTGATGATTTTCATAAGGACCTGATCCATTGTCTTGAACATCATTCCACATCATACGAAATATGCCTGAATTTTCCTCTGTCTCTTCGTGTATACCCTTCCAATTCCAAGAAGCTATTTCATTAAAAGTTACATCTCTGCTAACAATAATTTTCCTTGTTGTAGGATTTTAAAGTCGGTAAGCTTTTGTTCCAAGCTCATTTCCAAGGTGTACAAGAGGCTGTGAACGATCATCTAACATCTTAAGGTTCACATTATCTGTTTTTGCATAAGCTAAACATCCGAAGACTTTTAGATGACTTAAATTCGGCTTCTTGTTTCTTAGACATTCATAAGGTGTCTGATTTTGAAGTGCTCTTGTCGGTACACGATTTATTAGGTATATTGAGTGCCTTACTCCTTCTTCCCACAAGAAATTTGGAATTCTCATTGCCTTAAGAAGACTCATAGTCATCTCCATTAGAGTGCGATTCCTTCGTTCTACTACACCGTTTTGCTGTCCATTCTCTTCACAATACTTGTGAAACTCTTTTGATGTAAATTCCACACCTCGATCAGATTTTAAGATCAAAACAACTTAGTCTAAATCCTTTTCTACTAAAGTCTTGAAGTCTCCGAAGGGTTTAAGTGTTTCACTTTTCTCTTTTAGCAAAATTGACCACATGTATCTAGTATGATCATCAATAATGACGAACACATATCTATTTTGAGCAGGAGTTGGTGGTGATATCGGTCCACAAAGGTCTGTGTGGAGTAGTTCAAGAGGTCTTGAAGATTGAAACATACTTGCTTTCGGAAAACTTTTCCGAACTTACTTACCCACGAGACATGATTCAAAAAATTGTTTTTCTCCCTTCATGTGTGGCAATCCGTAAACCATATTCTGCTTTGACATGTCTTTGATGGTTTTAAAGCTTAAGTGACCAAGATGAGCACGCCACTTTGAAGTTTCATCAACTAATTTTTCTTGTAAACACACTAGTTTACCGATTTTTAGCTGAACTTTGTATAATCTGTTTGGAGATGTTTTAACTCTAACTATTACTCTACCACTTCTATCTTTCAATGTCAAGTAATCCTCCTCCATTATCACTTCACACCCTACTTCTGTGGTTTGTCCCGGACTTAGAATGTTGCTTTTAAATTTTGGTATGTAATAGATGTCTCAGAACAATTTTTGTTCCCCTATTTTAGTTTGAAAGAAAATCGATCATTTCCCTTCTATATTAACACAAGAACCATCTCCAAACTTGACTCTTTTATTTTCTGATTCAATTATGAGAAAAAGGATCTCTTACCAGTCATGTGGTTGCTTGGACCATTGTCTAGCTACCACACACCATCTTCCTTCTTTTCATTCTCGAATTTCTTAGGCAACACTTTCTCCTCATTGAGCATTATAATTTCGTGCATATACAGAGATTCATCAGCATTCTCCGTTTTAGAATTAACACTATCTTCCTCTACTTTATTCATCTCCTCAATTTTCTTTTTTCTTTTTGGACAAACCAAAGCAAAGTGACCTTTCTTGTCACATCGAAAACAAACTATATCAGATTTGTCTTTCTTTTCAAAAGATCTGTCTCCTTGTCTCCTTCCTTTCCCACGGTTTTGTCCTCTAGTCTCAGTGTTTGAGTAAAGTAGATTGCTCTGTGTTTCCTTATCATCTTCCTCAATGATTCTTTCCTTATATGCCTTTAGACGTCCAACAATATCTTCATAACCCATTTTTTTAAAGTCTAAAACCTGCTCCAAAGATGCTATGATATGAATATATCTACTCCTTGGCAATCCGTTGAGGAATTTCTTTACTAACCTCGATTCCTCTATTACTTCTCCTAAAGTTGATGATTTTGAAGCAATCGCAGACATTCTTCCAACAAAATCATCTATGTTTTCTGAATTTTTCATTCTCATTCTTTCAAATTTGGACATGAGAGTTTGAAGGCTTGCTTCTTTTACATGTTCTACTCCAACGTTTTGAGATTTATTGCTTCCCAAATACCCTTTGGTGAATCTTGTTCACAGACTTGAAGAATCAAACTTTCAGGAATATATTGAAATTAAAGTGTTGTGGCCAAGTGATTTTTCTCTTCAATGTTTGAACCTAAATCAATTGCATCCCAAACCTTGTGTACTTGCAGAAGCACCTTCATCCTCATCGCCCAGACCTGATAATTTGTAGAGTTCAACATCAGACACATCACTGTCGATGATACTTGGTCTTTCTTCACTGGTTTCACATTGTCCCCCATGTTTCAAGAAATCTTTTAATCGATTTTCTTAAAACCTAAAGATTAAGACCTACTCTGATACCAAATAAAGTCTTAAAGAACACACAAAATATCTCAAGAAAAGCTTTCTTTGTATTGATTAAAAAATTAACCTCAAAACTAACCAACACACAACTTTGTAATGCTCTTTCGTGATTATGACAACTCGATGATCACAACTATATTTAGAGATATCATAACATCTTATCTCTTCCTAATCTTATGCTAAATAGAAATATATATAGCTCTTAAATCTATTTAGTATCTTTTTAGCCTTATCTTAACTTTAACCTCCTTTATAAAGTTGTCTTAGGCTGCAAGCTATCTAGAAGCTTAACCAACAACTGCACTCTATTCTTTTAAATAACTAGCTGAGTACGTATATGACATTTCATTTGCAAAAAATGGGCGAAATTATTAAAAGTTCCTTAGACAAAGGTCTAGCCATACCTTCAACTTCTGCTTCTGAATTTGCTTTGTTCAATATATTGAAGCCATGGAACCCGTCTTGGAAAGTCAGAGTCAAGATTCTTCACACCTGGAAACAACACAACGAAAAACAAAGAGAGTCGTTAGAGATGATTCTGGCAGATGAAACAGTAAGTCCAAGTAGTTTAAATGAAGAACTATAATTCATTTTGATTTGTATTAGACACTTAATTTCTAACACTTGTAGGTCTAATCTGTTTCTCACATGGATCAAAAAAATTGGCGTTGTAGTCCGAAAAGAACATGTCAAAAAATTTGAAAACATTATGATGGTTGGGAAGTGGAAGATCATCAAACATTTCATCAATAAACACAAATTCAACCTTGGGGAAACCATGTTTAATCACGTTTAGCATCGAGCTTCTCAACTGGGCACAAAATTATGCCTCCCTTATCCCCGGAATGATTTTTAGCGTACTCAATTCATAGAACCCAATCACACTTGATCCTGTTGGTGTGACAACTTTAAAGAGGACACCATGCCGTCCTCCTAAGCATTTAACTCCTACTGCACGTGTTGCTCAGCCTAACAATTTAGTTGAGCAACTTGGAAAATACAAGAAGGTGGTTGATGAGATTTACAAACTCCTCAATAGTGTTCAACCCGCATGTTAGTATGGTTCTTTTCAATTTGATGCCTTTTTTTTGTTAGTATGTTATAATAATTTAGGTTTTAACTCAGGTGGAGACGTAACTTCTGATGATGAACAAGAAATCTAGACTGGGGTTTATAAGGAAGCTGATGTGGAGCCACAAAAAGGGATGTGATGTTGTCGTCTGTTATCTGTTTCTTTTAGATTGTAAAACTGGTTAAAACTCCTGGTTTAATCTTTAGGTTTATGTTGTAATTCCATTTGAACGCTTATATAGTATGTTGTTTGGTACTTTGCATTTTCTTATGGTAATTCTCTTTAAGCGTTAATGTCAATGTTTTGTTAACTAAAATTCGTAACGGGAAATGATAAGTGTTTAGAAGACTAAATCATATTCCCTTACTATATGTGATCTATGTAGTTTATTATAGATCAAAAGAATTGATCTAATTAGTTTTTGTTTACGTAGTTTGGTACTAAAGTTTAATATAAAAAAAACATATTTGTTTTTTAACGAACGGTTATGTTTTATATGTTGTTCTAAAAGTAATGCTCACCTGTTTTGTTAACATACTTTTTCCTTCATAACTGTTAGTAATTACTAACAAGTGGTTTGAAAATTTTCAAAATATATAATGTCGCACTATACTCTACAATTCCCGACCATTATTTTATAAACTAAAAAGTTTCAAACAAATATACATGCAACTGCTATATCAATTACCCACGAACTCTTTATACAAAAACCTGTTAACACTTTTAAACTTACATGTTTAATAAAAAAAATTTAAAAATCACGACTTTGCCACTCCTTTCTGTTCTTTTAATTGTCAACAAAAGTTATTTTGTTTTGTAATACCAAAGTACGTCTTCAAAAACCTTCCACACACTTTCCTGTAATATACAAAAAGTGTTTCTTCTCAATTAGTCACATCTTTCAAGCCTTTCTTTTGTGTAGTAAACTATGTAGACAATATATTTAAACATATAGCTTACTCACAAGCAACTATAACTTATGCAACTTACTGTTTTTTTGTTTAGTGTTATGTTTTGTTCGCCCACTGATACTTCAGAACGAGATGAAGTCATGGCTTCATTATCAGATTCCGGTGACTTGGAATACGAGGATCCTAAAGAAGGTAGCTTATTAAAGATTAGTCATTATATCAACTTAGACAAAATTTACAATTTCACTTCCTTACTCTTTCCTTACAATAATTGCAGAGATTGAGTTTTACAATGAAAATATCAAATATGATTGTTCCTCTGAAGATTTTGACTCCACTGATGAAGTAGAAGCAACTGATCAAACACAGATAGAGGATTCTGTCACAGCTAATAATATATGTGATGCTCACCATGGTTATGACATAGTGCTTCAGATAAAACAAACCATACGAAAAAGTTCTTGGGCCTGCTAATAGCAAAAAACTGCAAAAAGATAAAGCATCTTCACCAAATATAGACCAAAGAAAATAGTCGCCCATTAGCAGGTATGATTATACACCTAGACAGTGTTCATGAGGTTGTATAATTTTAAGAAGGATCTTATGGTTTATTCACATTTTTAGGTTACATTAATCATGGTGATCCGAGACACATTTGTGAATTCTGTGGTGTTCTGTTCTAGTATGCACAACAAATTAACAAAAGAAGAAGAACTAAGCGTCCATTTTACACTGGTTGTTGTATGCAAGGTCAAGTTCAATTGCCATTGCTGCGGGATTCCCCTGAGCTATTGTGGATTTTAGTAACAAATGATGATGTACTATCTAAACATTTCAGAGAAAACATAAGAGCTTACAATATGCTCTTTGCATTTACATCCATTGGTGGAAAAGTAGATATGTCAGCACAGAAAGGGCGTGGTCCACAAATGTTTGCCTTGCAAAGACAAAACTATCATCTAATGGGTTCATTGAAGCCAAAACATGGTGACTATGCTAAATTCTCACAGTTGTATATTGTTGACACTCTCAATGAAATAGAGAACAAAATGAAGATTATGAGGTAAGTTTTTATAATTCTGTTACTTTTAGTAAATTATCTATTTGTAAACAATAAAGTTCCATTTACTATTTTTTAACAGCAAAGACGCTAAGGATACTACGAAGAATAAGAGACAAATGTTTCAGAAGGAGATTATAGGAATGATCATAAAGCTGTTAGATGACATTAGTCCTCATGTGAAAGCGTTTTGGTGTGCAAGAGACAGGTTCAATATGGAAAAAGCTGAGGGATTACAGATGAGGATCATCTCCAACCGTGAAAATGATGCCAGGTTATATTGTGAACCAACAGTTACTGAGGTTGCAGCCTTAATTCCTGGTGATTTTGAGCAAAATTTGGATAAGCGTGACATTCTTCTGGAAAAAAAAAAAAACTAGGAAGCTTTTAAGGATAGAAGAACTTCATCCATCCTATTTGGCTTTGCAATATCCAATGGTATTCCCTAGGGGTGAGGATGGTTTCAGAGTTTGGATTAAGAAGCAGAAGATAGCTAATAGGGGTGAGAAGACCAACCAAAATATCAGTATGAGGCAGTGGTTCGCGTTCAGTTATAGGAACGTGAAAATGAGAAGCACGTTCTTCTTAGATTGAAGCGTTTACTCCAAAAGTTCGTGGCTAACGGGTACATAATGATTGAGTCCAACAGACTACAATGTGTTTCAAGAAACCAAACAAGGTTGAGGAGTACTATAATACAGAAGGTTAAAGAAGCTAAAGATATATGCAATTGTGATTTGAGCGATCATGGGAAAAGTGTTGCTATTCCGAAATCATTTACTGGGGGTCCAAAGTATATGCAGTCTAATTATTTGGATGCAATAGCTGTATGTAAAAATTTTGGGTTTCCAGATCTGTTCATAACTTTCATGTGCAATCAAAAATGGCCTGAGATAACTAGGTTCGCTGAACAACGTGATTTAAAAGCAGAAGATAGAACTGACATTATTTCCAAAATGTTTAAGATTAAACTCGAGAGTCTCATGGATGATCTGACAAAGAGTCATATGTTTGGGAAGACAATTACATGTATTTGTTTTTATTGCGGACAGATTGATAAACTTATTTACATATAATTTATTTCTATAACATGAATTGTTGTCTTATGTTTTTAATGCAATTATTACAACTATGTACACTGTGGAATTTCAAAAAAGAGGTCTCCCACATCTCCAGGACATAAAATATTAAATTCAGATCAGGTTGATAAGATTATAAGTGTTGAGATACCAGATAAAAATTTAGAACCTGATCTTGATGATGTTGTGAAGGATTTTATGATTCATGATCCACATGGTTTGGCTAACCCAAGTAATTCATGTATGGTTAAAGGAAAATGTTCAAAGTTTTTTCTGAAGGATTTCTTGGAACATACAATGCTTGATAGTGAAGGGTATCCAGTGTATAGGAGAAGGGACACATGCATGTTTGTTGAGAAGAATGGATTTAAATTTGATAGCAGGTGTGTTGTGCCTTACAATAAGAGGTTATCGTTGAGGTATAGAGCACACATAAATGTGGAGTGGTGCAATCAATCTGCTGCTTGCAAATATCTTTTCAAGTATGTTACAAAAGGTTCAGACCGTGTTACGGTAACAGTTGAACCAACTCAACCAAATACAGAACATGAAAAATCAGAAGCATACAATTCTAGAAATGAAGTTAAAGATTGGTTTGACTGCAAATATATATTAATTTTGGTGTTATAGTTTTTCTAGACAATAGTTCTATCATTAGTACACTTATTATCCATGTTGGTATTTAGATATTTGGATATTTATTGATATATATGTTTCTGCTTGTGAGGCAACAAGGGGAATATATAGCTTCGACATTCATTACCGAGCAACGCCTGTTGTTAAGTTATATTTCCATGAAGAAGGGAAGCAACCAGTATATTACAAAGAGGATGAGACATCAGATGTTGTTTTTGGAAAATATCAGTATGGTTTGAATCAATTTCAGGCGTGGTTTGAGTTAAATAAGAATGATGAGAATGCAAGGAATATTTTGTACGAGGAGATTCCTAACAAGTATATATGGGACCAAAAAGGGAAGAAATTCAAAAGGAGAAGAGATAGTACTTTTGCTTTAGGCTGAATTAACCATGTTCCTAAGAAAATCGAGGAATCCTATTATCTCATAATGTAATTGGGTCATCGAAGAGAGCCAACATGTTTTGTAGACTTGAGAACTGTAAATGGGGTTTTGTTGGAGACATATAGAGACGCTTGTTACGCATTAGGCCTTCTAGAAGACGACAAAAAGTACATTGCAACTATAAAAGAAGCAAGCTTCATGTGCTCAGGTCGTTATGCTAGGAGATTGTTTGTGAATTTGCTAATATCTGATTCCATGAGTTTTCCTGAAGTTGTATGGAAGAATACTTGGAGGTTCTTATGTGAAGATATTATTTACAAGCTAAAAAAGGATTTTCATGCAGCAAATAACCTATTTTTCCAAAAAATTCAAAGATGTTCTTATCTTCATAACTTAGGGCGATATATTGTTCTGAAAATTGATTCCTATTACACATGTCTAACTATAAGTGATGAAGAAAAAAAATGTATGCTCTCCGAGAAATAAAGAAGCTACTCGCTAGCCATGGTACTTCACTTAGTCGATATGAAAGAATGCCACAACTGGAAGGGGATGTTAGTGTTCCTCAAAATCAGCTTAATTTTGATGAGTGCAATTACAATAAAGCTGAAATAAAAAAAGTATCTTGAGGAATGGTTACTGAAAGCAACAGAAAAACAAAATTTTTTTTATGATGACATACTTGACGTTGTTGTTCATGATTGAGGAGGACTTTTTTTGGTTTCGGTTTTGGAGGAACAGGAAATTTTTTTTGTGGAGATTGCTCTCAGCTTCACTAAGGTCACGAGGTGATATAGTGCTAAACGTTGCGTCAAGCGAAATTGCTGCTCTTTTGTTAGAAGGAGGTCGAACTGCTCACTCGCGATTTAAGATTCCTATTAATGTTGATGAGTCTAGCATATGTTCTATGATAAGAGGATCAGATGTTGCTGATTTGCTAATAGAAAGTAAGCTAATTATTTGGGACGAAGCTCCAATGACCAGCAAGTACTTTTTTGAAGCTCTGGACAGAACACTACAAGACATTAATCGGCATCCTGAGAATAAACATTTTGGTGGTAAAGTTGCGGTGTTGGGCGGAGATTTATGACAAATTTTGCCAGTGATGATCGTTGGAGGAAGGTAACAAATTGTGTTATCTGCAATAAATTCATCCTACTTGTGGAATGATGTAAAAGTTCTGAAACTAACAAAGAACATGAGGTTGCTTTCTGATATTAATGTCAATGAGAAGCAACAAATAGAAGAATTCTCTAATTGGCTTCTAGATGTTGGTGATGGTAATTTGGCATTGCCAAATGACAAAATTGCAGAAATAGACATACCCGCACAGCTACTGATTACTAATGTTGGGAATCATGTTGAATCTATAATCGAAGTTGTTTACGGTAATGGCTTATGCAAAACAAATTGCCTAACTGGTTTGAAGAAAGGGCTATTCTTTGTCCTAAGAATGCTGATATCAACACAATTAAAAATCTTTTTCTTGAAAAACTTGACAGTATTTTTTTATATGTGTCGCTAATCATTTCTTGCTATTTGTCTATATGTTTTACTTTTACTTTAATAAGAACTGTTTTTTTTTTGAATTTAATTGATGGGGTATGTATTTACCCAATCCAGTTTTCTCACATGGTCAACTGTACGTGGCATTGTTCAGGGTTAACAGGAAATCAAGCCTTAAGGTTTTGATAACGGATAAGAAAGGGAAACCCCAGAAGTGAACTACAAATGTTGTGTTCAAAGAGGTGTTTCAAAATGTTGTTTAGTTACCACTGTTTTCTATGTTATTGTTTTCTAATTTCTTATATCCTATTAAGCAATTGTTACTACTTCCTCATGCACAATCACTATATATATCACTTTTATGTTAAAGCATTACTTTATTTTCTTTACTTCTTTATATTTTAGGGAAAATGACAAAAATATATCAAAATTTGGTTTTGAATGCAAAAATATATCCCATTTGATTTTTTTTCTCCAAAACTAACTCACAAGGGTAGTGAATATATAATTTTACCCTTAATGTGTAAACAAAAAACCTAAAAACAAAATTACGTTTATACCCCTCGCAGATTACGGAAACTTCACATTAAGTCTATTCTGAGAAGACTTCACTTGAAGTCTACTAGTGCCAGGAGGAGACTTCACGTGAAGTCTACTCTTTAATTTTATATTTAATTAAAACTTACATAGTAAGTATATTTATATGTTGATTTCAAGATCTAATAATAAACAAACATGATGTATTAAAAATAAAATTAGATTAAACATAGGAAAATAAAAGTATAGTATGGTCAAATTATAATGTAGGGTTTAAGATTTAAATGAACAAATTATACTATAGATAAATTAGAATTTGGGGTTAATGATTTAGGATTTACAATTTCGAATTTACAATTCATAAAGAAGACTACATGAGAGGATCAAAACCTCATAGTTCATAACCAAACTAGGGCATTGGTTAGGGTTTAAGGTAATAAGGTACNCTAGGGCATTGGTTAGGGTTTAAGGTAATAAGGTACGGTAATCTTGTGGGATTTGAAATGTTGTAATAAAAGAGGTAAATTGTGCATATATTTAGAAAGAACAAGATATTTGGTCCAACATTTCAAAAAATAATCGATTTGATTTATAGAATTTACGGTTTATAATCAAGAATTTAGGGTTTATAATTGAGAATTTAGGGTTTAGGGGTTAGAGGAGACTTCACGTGAAGTCTACTTATGTTTAGAGTTTAGGGGTTAAAGGAGACTTCACGTGAAGTCTTCTTTTTCACTAGTAGACTTCGGGTGAAGTCTACTTTGAGTAGACTTCACGGGAAGTCTGCTTTGATAGTAAAATTGAAATTGGTTTGTGTAAACCAAAATTTACTGAGTGAGTAAACCGAAAATTACCTTTCATATAAATTTTTGTTCTCACTTCACTAGTGTAAAGAACCTAGCCGCATTCTACTTCTTTCTGTTCTTTCTTTTCTCTTCTGCGCTGCCACTGTCATTGCCCTTGTTGTCTCCGGTGAATTTGGAGGTAATCTTCTTGTCATATTCTTCTTCCGTCCTCGATCGTCTGATCTACTCTTTTTATCTCTTCTCGTTCGCATTTTACATTTCATCTTCTAACTTGCTTTGTCTCTCTTTTCAAATCTGAAGCAAACGGTGGTGGATCTCAAGGTATTCATCAAGATCTTTTCGTCTTCCTCTTACCCATCCCCCATCGTCTCTTCTATTTTTTTTGTGATCGTTTTGCTCTTTATCTAGATCTGACTCTTTTTTTTTCTTCTTCTTCTTCTTCTTCTTCTTCTTCTTTGGTTTTTCTCATCTTGAGTCGCGGTTGCTTCACCATCGTTAGATTTCGGCATCACCACCATTTCAGGTGTCGTTTCTCTTCTTTCCCAAGGTATTATGTGTAGATTTTGATTTACTCTTTGTATATGAAATTTTTTGCTCTTTTTTTGAAATTGTTTTTTGTTTTTGTTCTGCATGTTTCGGCGGTCGCCTCTTCATTAGCCGCCTACAACCTCTGGCCGATGTTGACCATTGCTTCTCCACCGTTGACGTCACAAAAAGGTTGCATTTCAAATTTTAATTTTTTTTAGAAACCGTAATATTTAATGAAAAGTGTGAGTTTTTATGAAGAAGTTGTGACTAATTCGGTTTTTTGTTGGGTCTAGGGGAGACCCCTACTGAGACTCCGTCGAAGATTTCCGACGGAGACTCTGACGGAGACTCCCAAAGAAGACTCCAAAAGAGACTTCTGGCGGAGACTCTGACAGGGACTCCGATGGAGACTTCTGCTGGATTCTCCCAAAGAAGTCTCTGATGGTTAATTTGAAGGAGACTTCTGCCGGATTCCTCCATTGGAGACTTCTAGAGAAGACTTCTGAAGGAGACTTCTGAGGAAGAATTCCAGAGAAGACTTCAGAAGGAGACTTTTGAGGAAGACTTCCAGATGAGATTTCCCAGAGAGTAGACTTCCTAGAGAGAATTCCAGAGAAGACTTCCAAAGGAGACTTCACTTGGAGCTTCCCGTGGAAACTTCTCATGGAGACTTCTCAGGGAGAATTCTTAGGGAGACTTCTCAGGGAGACTTGTTCTTTATTTGGTTTTTTTTTTTGTGTAATTGGTTTGTTCTTGAATCTCATATATCCTTGCAGGTTCCCATATGCAAATGCCAATCTTTCCAGGAAGACTTTTCACTGTGGGTCTTGAACCTCAACCAACAAAGAGCATCAAGTATTACAGTGGAGATACCAGGCTCCTTAATGCTCTAACTGAAACTCTTAGACCTGATGAGCAAGATGAACTCTTCCACTCTAGGCTCGCATGTTTGTGAAATTTCATGGGATGGGGTTTGGTTGGGCTTTAAGACTAGTGCATTATCTACTCACCTTTCAACTGTAGTGTAAGAAGACATAGGAGCTTTGGTTTCTAATTGGTGTGCAGCCAATAGGATTCTCATCGATAGAGTTCCAGTTTATAACTGGGCTCAACTGTGCTTATGTAGAGGACCTAGAATCGCCTACCACTGAAGTTACACCAGCGATGCTAGAGTTTTGGCAGCTGCTTGGAGTGCCTGAAGATAGAGGACCTAGTTATGAGGAGTTGCTAGCTGATACTGATGAGTGTGAGGGTTGGACTCGTGAAAATCAGATGAGGTTAGGCTATCTGTCCATTTATGCATCTTTTATTGAGGTGAGGAAGCCTAACCAAGCCACACGTCTTAGTCTGACTAGATTAGGGATGGATATTACTGCGTTTGAGGCCTATCCCTGGGGGAGTTGCCTTCAAAACACTACTGGATTCGGTTAAATGGACAACTCCTAAGTCCAAAGCCTACACCATTGAAGGATTTGTAAAAGTCCTTCAAGTCTTGGTCTATTATACTCTCCCTGATTTTGTAGCGAATTATAGAGAACTCGTCTCTAGTAATCCTTCTCCACTCTTGCTAGCATACAAAGGATCTAGGAATCGTAAGAACCCTGGAGAGAACATGATCAAACATGTATGAATGTCCTAATTACTTTTTTAACAATAATGGAGTTATATGGTTCAATTCTTGGTTAATTCTTTTTTTTTAAATTGCAAACCCAAGTCCGCTTCCACATTGAGAAACGCTATGAAGATATTTTTCCACGTTGGGATAATGATGTGGAGGATAGAGTGGTGGACAACATTATACAGGCGCTGTGTGGTCGATTAGGTCCTAACTAGAGATTCACTAGGTCTGACTAGAAGGATTCAGGTGTGCTTGTTGTTAAAAAGGGTGCTAATGTCTTGAAAAGTGGCGGGTCTAAGAGAATCTGGGAGGAAGCAGATGATGGGATTGAGGAACATAAGAAATGTAAGGAGACTTCTTCATCTGATGAGGGTGACAGCAACGCATTGGAGACAATGAAGGAGTTCATGGATCAATGTTGTAAGAAGATGCTGGCCCAGGTGATGGAAGGGATTAGTAGTGGAGAATAGAGGATGTTGGAAGGTATTCGCAGCTGCCAAGAAGGAATCCAGACTCTAGCTGAAGGAGTGTCTGGTATTGAGCACTCATTGGAAGAAATCAGAAGTGCGTCAAAGGAGCAAATGAAATCCAATGAGCAGAAGTCCGTTGGCCCTGCAAATCCTGACCCGGAGACCGTTCAACAAGTTAGGGTTAGTTCTAAACCTTCTACAACAAATACCCGAGTTTATACCCTCCGTAGTAAAAAGAAAGCATCCGACTAGTTTCATTTGCATATGCTTCTTATCTTATTGTTGTTTTTTGGTTTAAAAACTCTGTTACTGTTTGTGTATTCTGTATCTCTCTAATATATGTGAAATTTTGTTAGCTAAATGTACTATATTATTTTATAGTAAAAATTGTAACTTTGTGTGTCTGAAAATCAATTTGCAGATAGACAATAATGTCCAAAGTGAGAGGGTAAATGGCGAAGGAGAGGAAAGTCTTGTCTTCTTGGAAGATAAACTCTCCAATATAGATTTCAGCTTGTTAAAAAAAATAAACAAGAGAAGAAAACCAAACAGGTGCAAGAGAAGTTGCGTGTTCGGATTGAAAGGGTTAGAAAGCTAGCTGCTTCACAGACGAGTCCATACCAAGGAAATAGCATAGTTAAAGGCATTATCCCAAACAAGACAGGTGGTGGCTACAATCCTTTCTCACCGGTAGACCCTGTAAAACACAGTCAATGGAGTGCAAGATTGAAAGAAGAACTGTAAGTTATCAGTCCTTACTTTTAACTACGTTACATTTCTAGCAAATATTGTGTAATACGACTTGGATGTTTTAGGGACTACAAGCTGAAAAGGAAGACTAAAGGTTCTGCCATCGAATGGTACAAGAAGCTCAAAAGTCCAAAAACATGGCTAGAAGACACGATAAAGTTCTTTAGCATTCTCCTTTAGTAGACTTCTTAAGTAGACTTCTTTTGTAATAGACTTCTTTGTTAGACTTCGTTAGTTCTTATACATCGTTAGTAGACTTCTTCGTTGGTAGATTTCTTTAGTAGACTTCTTTGTTAGTAGACTTCTTTGTTAGTAGCCTTCTTCTGTAGAAGTCTTCGTTAGTAGACTTCTTTAGTGGGAATGGTTGGAGATATGGCAGAGCACGTGAGACCTTTTGCTATCCTTGTGCCATACATTCTGCAGGAATTGGCTGTACTCAAATACATGAGTAGCATGTCGGTGACACCGTACACACACGAGGTAGTACAATCTTTGCCTCAGAATATCCAAAGTGGTGATTGTGGAGTTTATTGCTTGAAGTACATCGAGTGTCATGCACTTGGGATACTATGGCCACAAGAGTTTTGTGATGCTTATGTGCCTCGCATGAGGAGTAAGTTATGTGTCGAGATCTTTGATGAGATAGGCGTTATGGGCACAGAGAAGAGAGACTACAAGGATCTGGACACATATGATGAGCAAGGCGTTCAACAGAATTAAAAGTAGGCTAACTTATTTATTAACTAACGGGTAACCCCCAGCTTGTAAGCCTCATATTTTTGTTGTTAGGCTACAAGGAAAACTTGTTATTTGGTATCATGCATTTGTTATATTTACGAGTGCAAGATACCTAATAATTTTTTGTAAATTAGGGGTTTTTTGACGACATTATTGGCTTTAGGGATTCATAATTCTATTGTAAACTTGTTATTTGGTATTCAGTTGAGTAGACTTCTTTCGAAGACTTCCTAAGTAGACTTCTAACAGAGATTTCCACTATAGACTTCTTCAGTAGATTTCCAAAGGTGACTTCTAAGTACACTTCTTTCATAGACTTCTTTAGAAGACTTTTTGCGTAGACTTCATTACTAGATTTCTGTAGTGGACTTCATTACTGTCTGAGTATTACTTGAAGACTTATGTTCTAAATATCATAAATTGAGCATCCACAAACAAAATACCAGACTCAACATTCGTAAATAACATCATAAATTGAGCATCTATAAACAAGATACTAGACTAATTATCCGTGGAGACTTCTCTTCATCATCTCCAACATCACTCATGTTCCAGCTTTTTTACCTACCAAAAATAATGAGTGGTTAAAATTTACTGCATGCTAGAAATTTATGCCATTACAATGGTACGTTGAAACTTACACAATTGGTCCGAGTTATGGCCCGGTTTTTTGCATTTTGAGCAACTGTATTGCTTGGAAATTCATCTTGCCTTCTTATGTCGCATCCTAGAAATCTCAAGCCAAGTCTGCTATCTAGATTTCTTCTTTCTCCCAGGAAGAGTCTTCACAACCGGAGGAAGATATTGCGCTTGATTCGCAACTCCGTAGTTACTTTTCAAGTATATATTGTGAGAATACGCTACAGTCAAATATTCCTTCCTATACGAAGAACATATAAGCGTAGTAACGTGTAGACCAGCTTGTAATGCAGCTGCAAGAACGTGCGAGCAAAGAATTTTCTCAATCTGATACACACCACATTCACATGTTCGCTGCTCCAAATCAACTAAATAGTTTCTCACGCCCACTTTGGCATAAAAATTACACGTATCCATGCGTTCAACAACCGTCCTATCCACATATTCTCCATGTATTGCCAACAAATTTTCAACTCTCCTACTATGACATGTTGTAAGACTAGACGCATCTTCCCTCCTTTTGTAAAACCACTTTCCTAGCTTCTCTCGGATATACTCCAAAAGAAAGGTTATTGGAAATCCTCTAGCTAGCTTAAACGTAGCATTGAGAGATTATGTGATGTTGCTCGTCTGAATGTTGTATCTATTGTCTGGGAAATTAGCACGTGACCATAACTTCGTGTCTGCATCAACCAAGTGCCGAGCGAGGTTGGGGTTAATATGACTCAACTCCTCCATGTGTCGCTCAAAGCCAGCACGGGTGTATGCATATGCCACTGATTTGACTAAATAGAGGAGTTGTTTACCTTTAAACTTAGTGACTATGTTACTTTGAAGGTGATAGTAACATATACCTCTTGTTACGCAAGGAAATACTGTGCTGCACGCATTCTTTATGGAGTTGTGCTTGTCAGAAACTAGTACCAAAGGAGTGTTGTGTGTAAAACAAGTACCTAATTTGGTAAGAAACCATTCCAATGAAGCATCATTCTCAGTGTCAACAATACCGAATTTCAATGGAAATATTTGAAAGTTACCATCTTGAGCCGTTCCTACTAGCATAACTCCACCATACTTCCTAGTTAAATGACATCCATCTACCACAATGACTCTTCTAAGGAAATTAAACCCAGTTATCGAGGCCCCAAAAGAAATAAATAGATATTTAAATCTATTATGATCATCAAGTTCAAACCCTGTAATAGTTCCAGGATTCGCTTCTTGAATTAGATGTAAATAAGCTGGCAAGTTACCATAACCATCTTCTGCTGTCCCGCAGACCAATTGTTGGGCATATAACAATAATCGATACGAAGTTGTGTAACCAAATCTTAGACCATACATTGTCTTCATTGACTCTTCGATATCCCTTGGCGTTATTCCATCGATTGTTCCAAAACTATCTACAAATAACTTGCCAATGTGTTTTGGTGAATGGCATCTAAAGTTAGCAGATCGGTCTGCCACTGAACAAATGTGAACATTCTCAAATTTTGCCACCCAAAAAGTGTTATGTGCGTCCGTCACTATCGCTTTAACCTTCCACCTACACTCTGGAACACAACATTCTGCCAAACACAGTTCTTTCGTTAACTTATCTACCCGGAAACTGAATTTCAAAAGTATACTCCTCACTCGCAATGCTGATATCAACTCCTCTTTGCCAGAAAAACTCTGACCGATTTATATGTTTTGGTCATCTTGGTCAACGTGATTCATGTTCACAAGATGCATTCCATCTTCGTCTTCGTCTTTCACCTTCCCATATATGCTATAATCTCCACCGTCCATGTAAACTTCGGGTTCACTATCACACTCGTTTTCATGACATCTTCTAGAATCTCTTCATCCCGGTTTTACAACTTTGTCATCATGTTCCCGATCATGTTCCCGATCTGCATCACATTTATCTTCTTCAGGTGCATTTTCTCGAAACCTTGAACCAACACATAAACGTACAACGTGCAGCTTACATAACTCAACCAACCTTCTTACTTGTCTATCATTTGTGACATGCATTGGAGGAGTATTAGGTGGCATTTCTTGCAACATTGAAACTGGCAGTGAATATGTTAACTCTATAGTATTGGTTTCCATGTCGATATCGTAATCATCTTGTACCATGCCAAGAAATTCACCATGAGTACACCCATCCTCTATACATAACATTCTTCCTCCTTTGTAATTATCAACCTCAAAATGCTAACACAAGTCTTTCATAACCCACACTCCATAAACAATAGGTAACTGAACCATTTCCCTGTAAAACATCGTATAAACTATATTAGTACCATATAATTAGCTGAAACATCATTACAATCAATAAAATGAATCAATTTTATACAATAACCTTAGTAGACTTCACCTGAAGTCTCCTGAGTATTCTCGTAGATTTCACCTGAAGTCTACGAGAATAGAGACTAGACTTCACGTGAAGTCTACGAGCATAGGCAGAAGACTTCAGGTGAAGTCTACTAAGATTATTTTTGCATTTGAACAAATGTTGACTTCTAAAATGGAGACTTCACGTGAAGTATACTTTTCTAGAGGTTATTTTTGTATTTGACTAAATGTTGACTTTTCAGACGTAGACTTCATCTGAAGTCTATAGCGTTTTGTGTGGATACGGAGACTTCACCTAAAGACTACTTTATAAAACAGAGGTTATTATTGCAATTGACTATATTTGACTATTATTAAAGAAGTCTCCATGTGAAGTCTCCGACAATGCAGACTTCACCTGGAGTCTTCAGTGAAATTGGAGTAGACTTCAGGCGAAGTCTACTATATTTTATTAATATAATTTTTTTTTTCCTAAACTCGCATGTGGGATCCATTACTTACCAGCTAAGTAGAATTCTGCTTGAGACTTCCGAATTCAACGGAGACTTCACCTGAAGTCTCCGATTTTAAATTACTTTCCCTTTTGTTTTGGTCAAAAAAACTGTAATGTTGGTCAACTTCAGAAATAACCCCACTCAACAACGTAGACTTCACGTGAAGTCTTCGTATTTTTCAGAGACTTCACGTGAAGTCTACTTATAAGTAACATTTTTTTTCAATTGCAAAAATGACTCACAATTCAGTAGACTCCAGGTGAAGTCTCCGTCTTTTTTTTTTCCAAACCAAAATGTGTAGACTTCAACTGAAGTCTACTCGCCGAATCTAAAAAGTAGTCAAATGAAAAACTAACATTTCTGTTGACTAGTAGACTTGACTAGTAGACTTCACATGAAGTCTACTATGTGTGTAGACTTCACATGAAGTCTACTATGTGTGTAGACTTCACGTGAAGTCTACTCTCTACAAATTTCTAAAATCTAAAAAACAGCTGAATTTGAGTTAATGATTACAGTTACCTTCTTTTAAATGCCCACAATATGGAACTACACTGTTAATTGTTGCTTACACTCCCTAAATGAACCGAAAATTGTAAGTTTTAAGAATTTGGAAATGGTGAAACGAAAATTAGAGAGGTTTTTTGCTAGAAATGAAGAGAGAATGAGAGATAATGTGGTTGGAGGTTGGGAAAAAGCATAATAATGAAGAAGAATGACATTTGGAGCTTTGAATTGGTTAGTAATGGTAGTTGGTTGAATTGAAGAAGAATGACATCTTCGTAAATATTTGAGTTATTGTTAATATTTTAGTAATTTTGTATTGTGCTGGAAACTTAAAAAAAACATAAAAGTAATGACATTTTAGATATTATATGAAGAACTAGGAGTTATTTGCAAAACGTTTAAGAGAGAAAAATGAAGGTTATTTCACCCATTGACTTTGGTCAATGGGTTATTTTTGAAAGAAGCCTTATATTTTAATTGTAATTATATATTCTGCAAGCAAACTACCAAGATATTCTAAAAGATCTACAGTAAAGTACATAATCAAAACTCATTCTACATAACCAAACAAACAAAAAATTCAAGCAAGACAGTTTTCAAATTTAATTACAATGCATATATAGACTTCTAGAATTTAAAATAGTGGAAAATTTAGGATTACTTTTTCGCCTGTTTTCCTATTGAGTGCGACTCTGTCCTTGATGAAGCATGTACCTATATGTTGTCTTAATTAATGCCTATCTTTTCTGAGACGATTGAGCACACAAACATTAGAAGCCAAATATAGTTTGTATTAAACATCTAAGAAATGAAGAAATGTAATTTGGGCAGATATGAAAGTAATGATAAAATAACAAACTGTAAGTTATACAAAATAGGATATAAGAACTTATCTTCTGGTTCTTCTTTCAGTTTTTTAGTATTTGCAGGATTTTGTTGAAGTGTAATTCGTCAATACGATATATGTGTCAGCTATGAGCTCACCAGTTTCCAAAACAAAAATTAAGTGGATATCATACACATTTGAGAAAAATCGAACGTATTAGTTACAAAAATACACTATTACAGTTTCATTTAAGGATTTCATATTTACCAAAATTTGGACGACAAGACCCAATTAGTGTCAACATATATCGATACCCTTCCATTTCCCGCCATACCCTTTAAACCTGCACCCAATATTGTAAAACAAACAGATCATATCGATGATAACATCTAACCTATTTGAGGTTAAGTAAACCATTGACTACAAACTAAACAGAATCTAGCTATTCAAGATGCCTCGATTTCAGCTTATTTCACTTTATTAGCTTCCAATTACGCATGAGTTTACTCACAGACCTCTAAAAATTAAAAATTACGTACTTGTGTCTTTGGAATGGAAAAATCGGACAACCCAGGAACATTTCTCATCTTCGAGCTATACAAGGCGTGATCGAGCTATCGATTTTCAGACTCCATTGCGGTTTAATTTCTTTCTCTTAGGAGATTAGGTTTTCGTTATGTTTGCCGCAATTTTTTTTTCTCCTTTTCATTGTTTTTTCACGATTTGCCTTCTAAACATCTTAAAGCTCATCGAAAACAAATTGATGTGTACTACTGGGCCTCCAAATGGAAATATTAGGCCATTGTTTAAACTTGTTATCTTTTGTGACCCAAATAGAGGACAAAAATCTTAAATGTTACTTTAGGCAAAAATATAATCAGCCTTGCCACTCTTTAATCTAATTGCCACTTATAATATTCTATTCCTATTTTACCCTTAATGAGAAACCCTAGAAGGTTTCCCCCTTTTTTTGTCGATTTCTTTTCTTTGAGAGAGGAGAGAGAAAGTTTGAAGAGAGAGAGAGAGGAAGAAGAGAGACGAATCTCCTCATTTTTTGTCGATTTGGGAATCTTGTGCTTAATTATGTAAACTACAATAAAATGTTATTTTGTTTAAAATTGTACCAATTGGACCAAAACTACCTTAACAAGTGTACTTGTTAGACCAAAATTATCTTAACAAATGTACGTGTTGGGCCAATCGGACATTAACATATTTTAGACATTTAAACTTAAATATTTTGGACGTTTACAGTTGTACTAATGGGACCAGTTAGACCAAATTTAGGTTCACAATTGTACCTTGTTGTACCATAATTACCTTAACAATTGTACATATTGGACCAAATTAAAATACAATTGTACCAGTTGGACCAAATTATTATACAATTGTACCAAAAATCACGAAACAATACATAATTGTACTAGTTGTTGTAAATGTACCTGACTCATGTCTTCTTCTTTGTTGCTCTGTCCTCCCTCTCCAGTACCATCATCATCTTCTTCCTCTCCATTAGCATCATCAATTGCTTTGTCGTCTTCTTCTTTTATCTCTTATTCATTCACATCATCCAAATCCTTCTTTTTAGTCAAACAAAATTGAAACAACCTTTTCCAATCGATATGATGAACAATGGCTTCAGAAGTACAAATCGTCGGAGAGAAACTCAAAATCGCCTGAGAGGATCGAATGACTCGTCTCTTTCATCATGTTCTTGCCTGGGAATCTCGTCGCCTCTCGTCTCTCGTCGTCTTTCATTAAAAGTATAAATAGGGATTTTAATTTGGATCCATAAATAAACTCAACTTCTTGGTTTTTCTGTCTTTTAAATTAATTTTTAAGAAAAAAGAAATTAAAAAAGAAAAGGGAAATAGAAGGGTGACAATAATAAATGTGTTTTCTTAAAACATGTCAATTTAGCCATTGTTCCCCAAATAGATTGGGCTTTTCTTAAAAAAATCTACAAACCAAACATGTAACATTAGCATAAAAAAGTAGTCACACATAATGTAAAATTGTATTAACATTGATTAATTTCCTACAGTTCCGCACTAATCCTTACAGTAAATGGTATTTAAACATCGGAACAATGAGTATAAGAAGATTGCATACATGTTTTAAATCCTTTCTCAGCAGTACCTACCATAAATTTTAGTATTAATTACATCGTATCCGTTTAATAACATCACCAGGTAGGACAAACACTTCGCTATAAGAATTTAAGAATTCAGATGACAGTTATCCGAAATAAACTAAAAAAGTGAGTGTAAGTTCAAACTATTGTTTTATATTGAATTACCCAACAAAATATAAAATATCTAAACTTAGTGATATGTATTCAGTAACAAAAAAAAAAGTTATATTAACATTCGAACCAAACAAATTGAAACGCAAATTTTCTACTTGCCATATGTTTTTCAATAAAAAAAAGAAACGACAATGGTTATTAAAAACTATTTACACATAACACTCAATAAATTTCCAATTCATTTGATAACTTTGGTATGCAGTGTTCATTTGAAATGCAAAACGGTACGTTACTAATGTATTTATAACAATATCACCAAAATTTCATATACCCGCATTGATAATGTGGGTACTATCGTAGTACAGTTTGAAAAGTGTAATCATAGTGTATATATATATATATATACACTATGAAAAGATACCGCCTTAAGTTATATATATATATATATATATATATTCATAATAAAATATATATATATATATATATTTATAAAAATATGTAATGAAAAGATATCGCCTAAAGTTATCTTTTTATGTAAGTAAATAATATCAGTAAAATATACAACTATACAAGTAATATTTTTATAATTAGATATTCCTTCCGTTCAAAAATAAGTAATGTTTAAGGTTTTGACACATAAATTAAGAAATTATTTAATTTTTATTTTTTTCATTTAAAAATATTATTTTTAATCTATTTAATAATCATTCAACTAATTAGCTATTAATCTACAAAATACAAATAGTCAAAATAAATAAAAACACAATTAACTATGCATTAAAAATTGAAAACATCATATATTTTGAGATAAAAAAATTGAATATAAAACATTATTTACAATGAGACGGAGGGAGTAGTTAAAATTAAAAGATATATCTATAAAAGATATTTTTCATACTTGAAAAATTATGAATAAAAGACACAATTGTAAAATATCTTCATTCAATTATTTTTTATTGTGGATACGTATCCAAAAAAGATTGGATCGGATTCGTTACTGGGCTATCTGTTAGTATATTTAATTGTGTGGTGGAATAAAAGATTGCTTTCTATAACAATAAATAATAATAATTGTTGGAGGTGGATCCGAGATCTTATTTCGGTCCACAGGAAACAATGGACAAAATGCTAAGTATTGAACTCGGCAAGAATATCGAAGTCTCAATTCGGATATTCTTGTCAACTCGGAAGAATTCCTTCTTGGAAGCATGCTGAAGCTTGAAGGAAGTCGGGCGACATGTCATCAAACAAAGAAATGGAAAATTTCCTATTCCGAAATGGAAAATTTCTGAAAATCTAGCAAGAATCTTCTAGATACGATCTTATCTAGAAATTGTGTATTTTCTTTTATTCAATCTACTTTGTAATCACTTCTATGATCTATAAATAGAGGAGCGAATCCTTCAAAAAGGGGATTGTCTTTTTGACACACACACTAAGCTAATAAAGTGTACTCGGCAATCATCTTCTTTTTTGTAATACACTTTTTTTCTTCAAAGCTCTCAAGAATCCTTGCCCAATCTCACCTATCTTTTATCAGAATTTCGGATTTAGCCCATTTGTGCTAGACCCGGTTAGAACTGTTGGCGCCGTCTGTGGGGACGACATCGAAGAAATTCTTTACACAGGAACAAGGAGTGCACGCGGAAAGTAGGATGGTTGAAGACGAAGTAACCATCAACTCACCAGAAAAGAGGGACCTTAACCTCCAAGAAAATACTGATCCAACTCTCGGATCATCTTTGAACTTTGTTCAAACTCGGGAGGAGAATCGAGAAGACTCTCGAAAAGTTGCTGCCCTCCCCGGTCCGCCTCAAGGACCACTTTCGATCAAAAACCTGGTGCGCAACATGATAGCGCAATTTGAGGCTTATAACCGAAGAAACTTAGAAAGATTCGACAAAATAGAGTCTCAGCTAAATGAGAGTAGCCTCCCATCTATGCAAAACAACATGCCAGATGGAGAAGTATTGGCTAGTGTCTAGAGAAACCTGTTTGGAGTAGTGTCGAGTCCACGACCAACCAACGTGACGGGACCAGGGTAGTCTACAACTCAGAACGTTTCAGGGCAACAAGCACCGCTACAATGGACGCAACAGTCGTATACAAAATGATGGAGGACATGAGATCTCAATTCCATCAAGCTACCAGCTCAACACCAGAGATTGGGCAAATCTTAGCTCAAGCTCGAAACTCGCCCTTCGTGACAAGACTAAAAAGGGTCTCTATAAATTGGTGACCAAAAATAAGGTATCCTACATACGACGGGACCACTGATCCGATCGAATTCATGAGCGCTTTCAATGTCATGATGAACGGGACAACTTACAATCCCGACTAGGAGGACGCGGCTTACTGCCAACTTCTTCGCCGAGAACCTAACTGGTGATGCCGTGGTATGGTTCACCAAGTTAGCAACTGGGCCGATTCAGAGCTTCAATCAACTTGCCGAGTTATTCATGAAGCAATACGCCCTATTCATTAACCAAGACACCTCTACAGCGGAGTTGCGGTCTTTGAAACAAGGGTTTGACGAATCCCTAAACTCATATCTCGCACGATTTTTGAAAATCCTGACTAAAGCAAAAGTCAGTGACGACATGGCTATTAAGGCTCTAAGAACCGGAATGGTTACATATGAGGCCTTGAGAAGAGATCTTTTCATAAACTGGCCCAGTACGATCTTAGATGCCCTTTGTAGAGTAGCAAGGCATGCAAACTACGTAGAGGAGAAGCAAATCCTCGCCAGAACTCAGAAAATTCATCGAGACTCAGGAGTTAAGGAGTCGAAAGAAGAATATCACGAGCCGAGACAATATAATTACAGAGGAAAAGCGGTCTCGACGATAACTTTTCAAGTCGGCAAAACTGATAGCCTAGCTCGTAAGAAGCCATTCAACAACACTTACAACTGAAGTGAATATTGTGCCTTTCATAATAGAACCAATCATTCCACTTTGAAGTACAAACTGCTGCAAGAACTACTTACCGAGAAGTTCAACAAAGGAGAGTTGAATCACTCAAAAGAAGAGAGTCAAAAGTTCAAGGCGCAAAAATGAAAAGAAGCCCAGTTGCGAGAAGCAGCTTACAAAGCGGCAAACTAAGACAGTAGTGCCAAAGAAAAACTAGAACGGCAAAAATAGGACGGGGAGACCAAAGAATTAGGATCCCCAGGAGTGAAAGTCAATGTAATCGTGGGAGGATTACAATTATGTGACGACACTATAAGATCGATCAAGAGGTACAAGCGGAAGGTTGTAGCAGCAGTCAACCTAGATCCAGTCGAAGAAAGCTTAGGACCGGTTGATTCGGAGTTACATTCACCGCCAAGGATGTTGAATGAGTAAGCTTCCCACATAACGACCCGCTAGTCGTAAAATTACGAGTAACCGATTGTGACGTATCTCGGATTCTCATCAATACAGGTAGCTTGGTAGATCTAATCTTCAAGGAGACATTGGATAAGATGGCCTTACCAGACGCACGACTCAAAGCAGTGGAGTGAACACTGACTGTGTTCGATGGAAGTACGATATATGCAATCAGAACTATCAAGTTAGCAGTCTGAGTTGCCGAAATTACAAGATGGATCAAGTTCTTGGTGGTAGATAAACTACATATCTATAATATGATCCTTGGAACACCTTGGATTTATACGATGAAAGTGATCTCGTCAAGCTACCATCATTGTGTGAAGATACCAACGAGTAAAGGAGTTTACACGCTTTGAGGTGATCAAAAGATGTCTCAGGCTTGTTTTATTGATGAGTTAAAGTTACGAAACAAAACCTGCATTATCATAGTAACTGTGAGAGGCAAAGCATTATCGGAACCTCCCATTCCAAAACAGACCAATCTAGCATCGAACTCGTCAATATCGACCTAACAGACTCATCTAAATGCGTTAACATTGGGGTCAACTTAAGTAAGTTGATTCGAGACAAGTTGATCCAACTTCTGGAACAAAACGTAACGACATTCACAAAGACAGTCAAAGATATGCCTGGAATCAATCCGAAGATTGCATGCCAAAGATAAAATGTTGTTCCGACTTACAAGCCCATTAAGCAGAAATGACGAAAGCTAGGACCAGATTGTACCAAGGCTGTAATTGACGAGGTTAAAAAGCTAGCCTACACCGGGTCAATCGTCGAAGTTCAATATCCGAATTGGCTAGCTAATCCGGTAATCGTTCCCAAGAAGAACGGGAAGTGGCGAGTATGCGTGGACTTCACTGACCTCAACAAAGCTTGTCCAAAGGATAGTTTTCCATTGCCAAATATCAACAGAATTATCGAAGCAACTGCTGGAAACGAACTCCTTTCATTTATGGACACCTTCTCGGGATATAATCAAATTCGGATGCATCCCGATGACATGGAGAAAACTTAGTTTATCACAAAGCGAGAAACTTACTGCTATAAAGTGATGCCATTCGGTTTAAAGAATGTTAGAGCGACTTACTAGCGATTAGTCAACAAGATGTTTGCCGACCAACTCGGACAAACAATGGAGGTTTACATAGACGACATGCTAGTTAAGTCTCTGAAATCTGAAGATCATATCGACCATTTAGCACGTTGTTTTCAAACTTTAAACGAGTATTATATGAAGCTCAATCCGGCAAAGTGCACCTTCAGAGTAACCTCGGGAGAATTTCTCCGTTACATAGTCAAACAAAGGGGAATCGAACCAAACCCCAAACAGATTAAGGCGATCTAAGAGCTACCATCTCCGAAGAACAAACGAGAAGTTCAAAGGCTAACCGGTCGAATAGCCGCCCTAAACCAATTCATCTTGCGGTCAACAGATAAGTGTCTTCCATTCTACAACTTGTTGTGGGGAAATAAAGAATTCAAGTGGGATGAGAAGTATGAGAATGCCTTTTTCGAGTTAAAGGAGTATCTTTTGACTCCGCCAATTCTTGCAAAACTTGAAGACGGAGAACCACTATACTTATACATTGCAGTATCAGCATCAGCAATGAGTAGCGTGCTAGTTTGAGATGACAAAGGAACTTAGCATCCAACTTTCTACACAAGCAAGTCTTTGGATGGAGCCGAGTCCACATACTCGAATACAGAGAAACTCACACTAGCAGTAGTAACCTCGGCAAGGAAGTTACGACCTTACTTCTAGTCTCACACCATCATTGTGTTAACAAACCACCCGCTATGAACTATACTACATAGTCCAAAACAGTCTGGAAGATTGACTAAGTGGGCTATCATGTTAAGTGAATACGATATCGAGTTTAAGGGAAGAACAAGCGCAAAGTCTCAAGTACTGTCTGATTTTCTAATTGAACTAGCCCCCAACTTGGAACCTTTAGAGTCGGACAAAGTTCTTCGGACTTTGAAGATTTAAGTTGACGGATCATCATCACAACACGGTTCAGGAGTCAGAATCCGACTTGAGAGCCCTACAGGAGAAATCTTAAAGTAATTGCTCCGACTTGTGTTTCCAGCGTCCAAAAACGAGGCGGAATGTGAAGCATTGATCGCAGAGATCAGATTAGCTAAAGAGATCGGGGCAACCAAAGTCGAATGTTATTACGTTTCCCAACTACTAGTCAACCAAGTGAGCGGAGGCTATGATACAAAGAACAATAGGATGGAAGCGTACCTCAAAGTCGTCAAAGAGTTGACAAAAGATCTGAAATTCAAAGTAAACAAAATTTCCCAGGCTAAGAACACTTCAGTTGACGCCTTAGCAGCTCTCACATCCATGACAGATCTCGTTCAAAGGCGAATAATACCAGTTGAAAGTATAGACTGACCGAGTATAAGCTTAGCAAAAGGAGATGCTGAACTCATCTCGGTGATTACCGATACTCTAGGTGACTCTAACATCGAGATGCCAGATATTAAACAGTCCAACGAACAGAAGATCGATTGGTGAGATGAGATCCTTGCATACATCATGGATGGAGAAACACCAGAGGACAGATGGGCAGCTCGCCGACTCAAGGCCAAGTGCGCTTTCTATGCCCAAGTTGATGGAAAGTTGTATCGACAAAGTACAAACGGAATCCTCCTCACTTGCATCCATGGTGACGAGATCAACAAAGTCATTAAGAAGACACATGATGGAGCCGGTTAAAATCACAACAGTGGAAGATCACTTGTGCACAAGATCCAAACTCTCGGGTATTATTGGCTGATAATGCCAAAGGATTATGCGTAATACTCAGCCAAATGTGACAGATGTCAACAACATGGGGACATCATCCATGCCCCAACTGAAGAACTAACTTTAGCAGTTATGCCATATCCGTTTATGCGATGGGCAATAGACATAGTTGGGTTGTTGCCGTCGTCTCAGCAAAAGCGCTTCATGCTTGTCATGACGGATTACTTCTCAAAGTGGGTTGAGGCAAATGCTTTTTCTCACACAAAGACAGAGACGTAGTCAAGTTTGTGTGGAAGAACATCATCTGCCGACATGGGCTACCTTACAAGATTGTGACAGACAACAGATCTCAATTAATCTTGGCAAAGTTCACTAACTTTTGTTCCGGATGGAACATCCAAGTGAGCAAATCTACTCCCTGAAACGCACATGGAATCAGATAAGCAGAGGCGACAAACAAGCAGATCATAGATGGTATAAAGAAAAAGCTTATGGAAAAGAAAGGAAATTGGGCTTCTGAGTTAGATGGCGTGTCATGGTCACATCGGACAACACCGAGATGCTCAACTAGACAAACTCCTTTCTCTCTTTCTCACGGAATGGAAGCAATGGCCCCAACATAAGTAGTGGTACCAACTTTGCGTCGAGAACGTTTTCTCAAAGACAAAAATTCAAACAATGAAGCAATGGAAACTAGTGTTGACGACTTGGACGAAGAACGCAACGAAGCACTTCTCCGAGTGCAGAATTATCAACAACAAGCCGCAAATTACTATAATAAGAAAGTTCGTGGAAGACACTTTGCACTAGGAGATCTAGTACTCCGAAAAGTGTTTGAGAACATGGCTGAACTCAACATGGGTAAACTCGGCGCCAACTTGGAATGGCCATATGTCATCTGCGAAATCGTAAAACTAGGAGTCTATAAGATTGCGACTATGGAAGGAGAGATGATTCCACGAAATCATAAAACTTGAAGCGGTATTACTATTGAAGACACGCCAACTCGGCGACTTAGATGCGTTACTTGACGCATTCTCTCTACTTAATTATGTAATCAGAACTACTTCTTGGCTTGATCCCTGCGGGATACGTAGGTAGCCTTCGTGTGCAGCTAAAACTAAATAAAATTTTCATAAGTTCCCATCTCGGGTTCAGCAAAAAAAAAAAAATGGGTTACACCCTAACTCCCAAAAAAGACGAGATCAAATTTTTGCGAAACAGATTACAACTCTACGTATTTTCACACAGAATTTGCCGAGATCAAATTCTTGAAAAACACTTAAATTTGAGTCTTAAAACCTCACCGGGTCGAAAAAATCCCGCTCTATAAGTCGAATCTTAAAACCTCACCGAGACGGAATTCTCGTTAATAATAAGCTAAGTCTCAAACTCCACGTAAGCCGAGACCCAGTTTCTCGCAAATCTCAAAACCAAGACCTAGTTCTCGCAAACAAAATACGAGATATAATTCTCACATTTAGCCGAGACCAAGTTCTCGCAATTACGAGATCAAATTCTCGCCAAAAGACAAAGCATAGCTTTAAACAGATCTTTTCAGAAGCCGAGTCTTAAAATCTCGCCGAGTTAAAACTATTCTATAAAATCGTTGGCAAAAGCAGAAATATTTTTATTTAAAGCTGAGTTTTAAATCTCGTCGAGTCCTTAAAATCTCGCTCGTATTTAAGCTGAGTCTTAAACCTAGCACAATTAAAGCCGAGTCATTAAAATCTCGCTGAGTCCCTAAAGTCTCGCTCGTATCTAAACCGAGTCCAAAATCTCGCCGAGTCCCTAAAATCTCGCTTGTATTTAACCGAGTCGTAAACCTGGCACAATTCAAGCCGAGTCTAAACCTTGCCGAGTCCCTAAAATCTCGCTCGTATTTAGCCGAGTCAAAAACCTCGCACAAACTAAGCCGAGTCTAAATCTCGCCGAGTCTTAAAATCTCGCTCGAAAACATAAACTTCGCAAGGATGTAAACCGAGTCAGCTAAACTCTGCCAAAGCCAAAAATCATAATCATAACAAATTGAGTCCTAAAACCTCATTATAAGATTCTAGTAATGACAGTCCAAATAAAATAAGATGACTTAACAACGATAGAATTATAGTTGAACTAAAAAAATTTTGCAATCAAATTTCTAGTTATCAAATTTGAGTCACTATACGGATATCTAAAAGATGTCTTTGTTTACATGTATAGTTTATTTTCAAGAAAAAAAAAATGCATATGTTGCTTATACTTTAAATGTTAGATATAAGAGAATGATTTACTTGTTGTATTATCTAATAATAAAAGTTAAAACATCAAATGTATTAAATTTATAACTAATAGTATATCAAATAATTATAAATTTTTTTTATAAATATGAGTGACTGTGCGAGATCATCCTACCACGATGTTAACAAAGAAAAAGACGGGACTGCATGCATCTCCATCACAAACTTCATCCACACCTGTCCAAAAGAGGCATCCTGTGCTAACCGCAAGACTTCAACCTCTGATAGGTTGAATCTGAGAGAGGTAAAAGCTCTTTGAGCTCCTCCCAAATCCAACCTATTATCATTACCATGATAATTCACATTGAACACTGAACAAGAGTAGACGCACCAAACTTCATGCCAAAGAGTTTCCGGAAAGTGGCAGCAGACATTGTAGCTTTTTCATCCTCGTCATCATGTTTAAACTTATGCATCATAGATCTTGTTAGATAAGTTATTTTATTTTAAAATTTATTAAAATATAACAAAATAAAAAATAATAATGTATAAATAATCTAATTACTTTGTAAATTATAGGATATTAAAATAATTATAATATACTTTTGAACCACTCATCAATGAACATGTGTCATATGAAAGAGGTTTTTAAAGGGTTCTCATTGTCTCTCAAATGAGAACCAATTCTCACCCAATTTTATTTAAAAAATATTTATATTTTATTTTAATAGTGAGAGACTTATTAAGAAAATCTCACCACAAATACTCTAATCTATTTCCACTTGCTCCACTTAAGCAAGGTGATTGAACCACTAAATATTGATTTAAGTAGACCAAATTTAGGTATATCAAACCTGAGAGCAAAACTGTTTCCACTCGCCTCTTAACACCAGTAGCAAGAAATGACTACACAACTATGATGGAAAACACTTGATACACCGATTTGAGTTTTGGATATGATACATCAAAAACAGATCGAAAGTTCACAATGAACAAAGAGAACACTCTCAAAGATTCAGCATTGGACTTGTAAAAGGTTTAGAATGGACTGAACTTAATAAATGTGAATTTTATGGATTCAGCATTGTGTTCCTTGTCCAAAACAGTTTGGATCAATCGGCTAAGGCTTTCCTAGAATCGTCTGGCTTGTGATCTTGTCGTGCTCCAAGTACTCCTCAACTAGTCCATTCCATATCAAATGGATACAATGAAGACATTTCATTTCCTTGGGTAAGTCAAATAGAGATTTAATATATGAAAAACTAGTGATGCAATATATATAACGTCGGCTTTCGACCTTACTACATAGAATAGGCTCGTACTCATTTATACTTGGTCTCCAAGGAAACGTACACTCAACTCGCTTGGGTCTTTTATTCTTGTATTTCCGAATTTTCGAAGCTTATTATGGACAAAAATATCTGAAATGGGACGGGCACAAATGGCTCTGTTGAAGTACTTTTAGTGTTGATTTGATTTTTTGAGACTTTGCTATTACTTAATTTTGGTAACATAGATTTGAAAACAGGAGAGACGAAAGTCGTGTGATTAAGTCAGAAACTTGAATTTCTATATTATTGTAGATAATAAAAACTTAGAACAATTCAACAACCAAGGAACCAACATTTGGAATAGCGAAAATTCTAGAATATCAGAACTATAAGCTATATAAGCCTAATTTAAACCATTTAGAATTATGGTCTCATAGCTACTTCGCATGTGTGTAGGTGCGACTGCGTTTATGCGAGAACATTCATTTCTGAGAAGAGGAGGGAAGAACGGATTTAGCGGAAACATTTGTGGCCAACATTTTGCATTGACTGCCGAAATGGCCTTGCAACACATTGGTCCAACATTACCAAACTTACCAGTGAAAGCTGATTTGTAGATTTCACTTATGCAACCTTGAACATTGACAAGTGATGACAAACATTTTGTGAGATCTACCGGAAAACCAGGAATCACAGGGAATAGAGGTGCCATATGTGCGGGAGCACCTGCACTAATGCGAGCGCAACCATTCTTGAGAAGAGGAGGGAATAATGGATTCAATGAAAACATTTTTGGCCAACACTTTGCATCCACTTCTGTAAATGCCTTGCAACATGTAGGTCCAACGTTTTCAAACTTACCGGTTAAAGCAGATTTGAAGATTTCAGTTTCGCAACCTTGGATATTGAAGATCGATGACCCACATATAGCGAGATCAATTGAAGAACCAGGAATGGAAGGTAATGGAGGTGTTACGGAAACATGGGCTAGTGCCGGCCTCAATAGACTAGAGGCACACATAGCCACAATTAGAATCAGAGAGAAAAGAGAACGGATTCTACCTGCCATTGCAACTATATATTGATTGTTTTCTTATATTCCTTTTGATAGAAGAAGGAGAGATTGAGAGAATTGCTTAATTAAGATGATTTGGGTATCAAAAGAAACAAGCACTATATAGAGTACTCAAAGTTGAACATATACGGTGCACTTATTGTAACAAGAGTTACATTTTAAGAATTGTCCGTTAAGTCAACCTTTGAAACAAAACATAAAGTGATTAATACTTTGGAGACATAATTTTCCGTGTTGGCCGTTAACGTTGTAGTAACTTAGATGCATTCAAAAGCTCTTACATTTTAATTTTGTAACAGCAAACTTATATACTCGATTTCCTTCATCATTTTTATAGTAACAAAGCCCTATTTGGCTATATTTACTTATACAATATCATAATTCAGACATAAGTTATTAACATTTCCGAGCGATATTTAAACCGATATTACTTCATATTTTGTTTTAGTTGTTCCAACGTAGCAAATCCATAAAATTGAGATATAAAGTTGGGATGGGCTTACAAATAAACAAGCTATGGCCCATATTCTGCCAAAATAAACGCATTAATAGTTGTTTTCTTACTAATTTGGCGTCAAGATAATAGAATTCCTATAATTAAGTCTACATATCCTCTGTAAATCTTCTGTACTTAATAAACAAGATACTACGTAATGTGTATATAAGCTACTCACTGTAACCTTTGTTATTTTCAATTGATACATTCTTTTATGGTATCAGAGCAATAAAAGCTCACGCTAAAGTTAAAATTTTCTTTTTAAACCTTCCGCTGTCATGGCCACACCATCTCCTCCGGTGGTTATCACCACTACCGACCCACAAGCACCGTTGGCTATCAACATGGTAAATGTTACCAAACTTTCATCATACAACTATTTGACTTGGAGCATCCAAATCAAATCTCTCCTCCGTGGTTACGCCCTCGTCAAGTACATTGACACCAACATTGCGCCTCCCTCTCCAACGGTTCACACTGACAATGTTCACACAGAGAACCCAGATTTTTTCATTTGGCAAAGGCAAGATGCGCTCCTCTACAGTGCCCTCATTGGCACCATTGTTCTTCCTCTTCAACCACTTATCGTGACAGCCAATTCTTCCCTTGAAGCATGTAATATTCTTGCAGCCACCTACGCAAAACCCACGCGTGGTCACATCAAACAGCTCAAGCAGCAGCTGCGACACCTTGTAAAAGGCACCAAGTCAATTGATGAGTTTATGCAACAAGTCAAGATTAAATCTGATGCACTTGCCTTTCTTGGTAGTCTGATGGATCATGAAGACCTCACTGATGCCATCCTTGATGGTTTAAGTGAAGAATACAAGTCTATTATTGATGTTGTCCAAAACCGGGATATCACTATCTCGTTTGCAGAACTCCATGAGAAGCTGTTAAACAAAGAGCTGGAACTTCTCAATGCATCTCCATCACTAACTGGTCTCCCCGTCACTGCACATGTTGCTCAAAACAAGCCACGTAATGGCAAAAACAATGGCTCACATCGTCCCAACACTTCTCGATCCGCCACTCAGGACAACCGTCAGCCACGCCCATATCTTGGCAAGTGTCAAGCTTGTGGAACACAAGGTCACAGCGCGAAGCGATGTCCTCTCTTTCGTTTAATCTCCCAACCTGATGCTCAATCTTCTAGTCCTCAACGCAACACCACCGGCTGGTCTCCATCAGCTTACAACATCTCAGCGCCACCTCCTGATCCCTCCTCATGGCTGCTTGACAGTGGTGCTTGTCATCATATCACCTCAGATATTGCAAACATGTCCCTACATACACCATATACTGGATCAGATGAGGTTCAAGTTGGCAACTGATCTGGTCTTGAGATAACACATACTGGTTCTCCCTCCCTTCCCCATCCTTCTTGTCTTTTACAACTCAATAATGTTCTTCGAGTACCTACTATTGCTAGAAATCTTATCTCAGTTAAAAAACTCTGTATTCTTGGTCTCGGTTGAATTGTCTTCCTGATGTGTTTTAGGTGAAGGATCTCAACACGGGGGCGACAATGGTAACAGGAAAGGCTAATCTCGAAGGGTATGAGTGGCCTACTAGAGATGATTCCAATATATTTGCTTTCAGTTCAATAAAAAGTTCTCTTTCAATATGGCATTCTCGCTTAGGACATCCTTGTCTTTCAATTCTAAACATTGTTGTTTCCAAGTATTCTTTACCCGTTTCAAATAAAACATCATCTCTTTTATGCAACGCCTGCTCCACAAACCAAAGCCAAAAGTTACCTTTTGCCAATTCTACACTCACTTCCACCAAACCTATTGAAATCATCTTTTCTGATGTTTGGACCTCACCCATTATGTCCAACGATGGTTTCAAATATTATGTCATCTTTGTAGATCACTACACTCATTACATATGGCTCTACCCCCTACGCAAAAAATCTGACGTCTTTGAAACCTTTAAACGCTTCAAAACCCTTACTGAAAACAAGCTTCAGACCAAAATCATCGCCCTTTATTCTGATAATGGTGGTGAATATATTGCTATGGCCAAATACCTCGCTGAAAACGGCATCACTCATCTTACCACTCCACCTCACACCCCTCAACATAATGGCTTTTCTGAAAGACGACATCGTCACATCCTCGAAACTGGCCTTGCTCTCCTCACTCACGCCTCCCTTCCCCTCTCATTTTGGCCTTATGCTCTTGCAGCCACAGTCTACACCATCAACAGACTTTCAACACCGACCCTTCACAACTCCACACCCTTTGAATTGCTCTTTCAAACCACTCCCAACTACTCTAAACTTAGTTTTTGGGTGCCTCTGTTACCTATACCTACGGCAATATACACACCACAAACTCAAAAACAGATCCTCACCTTCAATATTTCTTGGATATGCCCCAAACCAAAGTGCCTACTTGTGCTATGAGCCCAATCTCAAACGCGTTTTTACCTCTCGCCATGTTCAATTTCATGAAACTGTCTTTCCCTTGCTTCTCAAACTTTGCAATCTGCTTCCTTGTCCTCCCAAAACCCTCAATCCCAAGTCTGGCTCCCTTTGGTTTCATCTCTGTGTGGTCCCCCCTGCTTTGTTGCCTGCTGTTCCGCCTCCGCGTTTGGATTCTTCACCATCGGCGCACCAATCAGCGACACCGTTACTTCACGCAACAACGCCGGACATTAAAACATCGGATTCAGTCTCTGCTACACCTGGGCCAATTCCATCATTGCCATCAGGTCCACTATCTTCTTCAAATCCATCAACCAATGATTTGGCCCACTTGCAATCACCATCATTCCATTCTGGCCCATTAAGCACAACAAATCCTACAACTGCTTCAAGCCCATCGACCACAAGTCCAGTTTCTAGAGACACAAACGATCTCTGCTCCATCTGCACCACCGCAAAACACACACCGAATGACGACGAGATCGAAGAACAATATCTATAAGCCAAATCAGAAATTATCGATGTTGGCTCAAATTACCAACACAAAAGTTGAACCCACGACAATCACTCAAGCCGTTAAAGACAAACGATGGCGAGAAGCTATGAGTGCAGAGTATGATGCTCAAATCCGTAACAATACATGGACACTTGTTCCCTACAAACCAACATACAATCTTGTTGGTTCACGATGGGTTTTTCGCATCAAACGTCTTCCCAATGGTAACATCGACACATTCAAAGCACGTCTAGTGGCAAAAGGCTTCAATCAACAACCTGGTATTGATTTCACAGAAATCTTCAGTCCTGTTATCAAGCCAGCAACTGTCAAATTGGTCCTTGGTCATGCACTTTCTCATGATTGACCTCTTCGTCAACTTGATGTTAACAATGCTTTCCTGCAAGGACGGCTTACTGAAGATGTCTACATGGCTCAACCAACATGATTTGCTGATAAAGACAGACCGGATTATGTTTGTAAACTGAATAAGGCACTCTATGACCTTAAACAGGCACCACGTGCCTGGTACATAGAGCTTCGAGATTTTCTCCTCGCCTCAGGTTTCGTCAATTCTCTCTATGATGCATCGCTCTTTATCTACACTAAATCAGGTGTTTCCATCTTCGTTTTGGTTTATGTTGATGACATTTTCATCACTGGCAATAACACCGATGAAGTGGAGAAGTTCATTCAGCACCTCAGCATGCGATTCTCTTTAAAAGATCTTGAAAATCTAAACTACTTTCTTGGAATAGGAGCTAATCGCACCACCAAAGGACTGTTGCTGACACAAACAAAGTATATCATAAACCTGCTAGCAAAAACAAGGATGCAATCGGCCAAATCAGTCTCAACTCCATTCGTTCCCAACACCACACTACAACTTGATTTTGGCATGCCACTTGCAGATGGCAGTGAATAATGTATGACTGTTAGAAGCTTGCAGTATCTACTCCTCACCAGACCAGATGTTACGTTTGCAGTCAATAAGCTGTCTCAGTTTATGCATAAACCCACTGATCTTCATTGGCAAGCTGTGAAACGTGTTCTTCATTACCTCTCTGGAACAAGAACACTTGGGATTTTTTTGTCCAGACACAATCCGCAACATCTACATGCCTATGCTGATGCCGACTGGGCTGGCAACCGTGACGATTACACGTCAACAAGTGCCAACATCATTTACCTTGGAAGCCAACCAATCAGCTGGTCCCTCACGCAAGCAAAAAACAGTAGCAAGGTCATCTACTAAAGCCGAATACAAATCTGTTACCGATGCTGCTTCAGAATTCTGTTGGGTCTCATACTTAATGCGGGAACTTGGTATACACTCGACATCACAGCCAGCCATCTACTGTGACTGTGTAGGTGCTACCTACTTGTGTGCCAACCCTGTTTTCTATTCCAAAATGAAACATGTTGCTCTCAACTACCACTTCATTCGATAGGTAGTGCAATCTGGTTTTCTACGAGTTTCTCATGTGTCTTCCACAGATCAACTTGCCGATGCACTTACTAAACCTCTCTCTCGCACACGGCTTCAGCTACTTAACTCCAAGATTGGTTTCTCTTCGGTCGATCAACTTGCGGGGGCGTATAGAAGATAATAGAATTCCTATTATTAAGCTTACATATCCTCTGTAAATCTTCTGTACTTAATACACAAGATACTACGTAATGTGTATATAAGCTACTCACTGTAACCTTTGTTATTATCAATTGATACATTTCTTTACCGCATCGCCTGCAATAAGTAGGCACAGTGAGTGAACTGATGTATATACAAAGATCGAGAGCAGGCTTTCTAAAGTCACGGAGCCGTGCAGTGAAGGCAAAGCGAACTATTCTTTCACCTTTTACTAAATAATATTGTGTCTTCTCTGCTTTCAATCGGCATACGCCTATTTTTGGAAGGGTTTTATATAACTTAAAAACCCCCCATCAAATCTTTGGTTTTGAAACTTATATTATTAATCCTATTTTTTTGGGTTTAGTATTGGTACGAATGGTAAGTGAAAAGGACATGTGAGATTGTTGGTAATGGTATAAGACGTTCCATAATTCTGGTTTACTTTTTCTTCTTCGATTAAAAATAAGGTTCAACTTTATTTTGCCTTCAATTCTTAGGTAATTTTCACACTTATGAGCCAACCTTTCCAACGGTGTTTACATTAAAAGAGAGTACTAGTATCCCACATCGCTAATCTGAAACTGAAGTATGCAGTATATATAAGATGAAGACAATAGCTATGTTCACGACCTTACTTGAACAGGATCTGTTCTATAGGTTCGTACCTCTGTATCCTTTATTTCTAAGGAGATAGGTGTGACGCCCCAAAAAGTCAATTCTATGCGAACCATGGCCATTTATCAACCGGATCGCCCCAGCTTACGGCCACATAGTCCACCGTGAGGTTCCAATAGATCAAGGTTGGACCGTTTTCTTATGAGATAGGATTCCCTAACATACGTAGTCATTTTTAGTGAATTGTTTGAGTGAATGTATCCATTTTTATGCTTAACGGTTCCATTTATTTATAAAACATGTGCTAGTACAACGGTGTTTACTAGCAAAAATTATACATAACATTGAACTAGCAAACTACCCATTTTTCTACACCATCCCTTCCTTTCCGTCGCCTTGGTCCTGCCCTTAGCTTAACCTTTAGAGTTCTTTTCCTGGGAAACGTTCTCACCTACATTCAGAAATGAATGCATAAGCACAATTCATGCTTAGTGAGTGAATCATTCCGCCTCATGGGTCTAACAAGGAATCATATCCAACATTCAATTCAATCAAGTCGTAAATATGCAAGTCAGAACATTGCTCGGTCCGAGTAAGTGCCAAGGACTATCGGAAGTCTTTCTTTGATTCAATCATGCCTCACTATTCCAAGCCGTCAGGCATGAATCTGAATCAGACTCCAACCGGACCAAGACACTCATCGACCAAGCAATGGTACAGTATGCACAAGACAAGCAATAAACACAATCAACCCATACCCAATATTAGACTTAACAAATCTATGTTAGGATCGAGCCGAGTTAGAACTATGGTCAACACTCAACTTAGCCGAAATGCTTCATGACACCTCTTGATGCTTACTGATTCGGATGGTCCACTTTATGAATCCAACCTCCTGGTTCTACTATTATTCCGTCAAACAGCCCGAAGCTACTTAATCTCTTCTGATTTTTCTCCAACTTTCTCTCAATTTTTCTAAGTCTTTTTCACTGTAAACTTTCTAAGTGACGAGAATGAGGCATATTTATAGACTTCAGCTTGCCCAAGGTTTCCTTTACCTTTGGATTTCTCACAGAACTTCGCCCAGGGGTTTTCTTTTCCCGTTAACATGTCCTGCTCAGCCACTTTCTTTGACTAAACACGCAGTAGTTCACGCAGCTGGCTGCTTCATGTGTACCAAAAGTTGCTCATGCAGCTGCCTGTTGATGCAGCCGTTTGCTTACTTGGTCGAACTAGCTCACGCAGCTATCTTCTTATCATTCGGACTAGCTTATGCACCTAAGTGCTTGGTTTCATCCATACATGCTCACGCAGCTGGGTGCCTACGGAGCAACTAGTTTGTTCGAGCCACTTGACTTATTTTTCGCTAAGTCATTCACTCGTTCGGATTCCCTTGCTTATCACTCGACCTGAATCGTCTCAACCCGACCTTTCTTTCAATCTGTCCGTACCAAACTCGGCCAGAACCAATTCTGCGTGAATTCCCTTGGCTAACTGACCCGAATGTTTCATTTGGATCGACCACCCACCTTCCCGGGACACGTCTGGAATCACCCGGGATGCGTCTGGAATTGCCCAAGACGGTTCGCGGACTGCGGTTGTTACAACATGCCCTTTAACCTGGTGGATGAACCATGACCGTGCTATTTGAGCGTGATTAACGGCTACGATCATCTTTGAGATGCATCCGGTGCTGTAGAGGATCGTTACTCGGTTTGGTCTGACAGGTTCCTTTTTTTTTCTCTCTCCATCGCATTTATGTTAATGTCATTGTTACTTAGTGAGTAAAATTTGTATATAAGTTGTTCGACGAAATGTCTTTGAGAGGGGTAGGAGTTTGTTCCTTTCTCGTTTACTTTTAACATATGAGTTGTATGGACTATGTATGCTATGTTGCTTTTGGCAGTGTTATAAGCTAAAAGAATTATTGAAATAAAAGATGAAGTTGTGAGATCAAAGCTAGAATCTTGAATTTGTATATTATTATTATTATCATAAAATCTAAAACAAACAGACCAAGCACGTAAATATCTTCCATGAGTGATTGCAATAGAACAAACACATATAATACTGTAAGTAGAAGTTACAATAATAAGCCTAATTTGAAGCATTTCGAGTGTTATGGTCTCATAGCTACTTCACTTGTGTGTAGGTGCAGCTGCGCTGGTACATTCATTCTTGAGAAGAGGAGGGAAGAATGGATTTAATGGAAACATTTGTGGCCAGCATTTAGCATCTATAGCTAAAAACTCCTTGCAGCACATTGGTCCGACATTACCAAACTTTCCTGTGAAAACTGAATTGTAGATTTCACTTAAACAACCTTGAACGTTGACAAGTGATGATAAACATTTTGTCAGTTCAACCGGAGAACCAGGGACAATAGAGAATTGGCGTGTCGAGTGTGCTGGAGTAGCTGCGTTGATGTGAGCGCAAACATCCTTGAGAAGAGGAGGAAATAATGGGTTCAATGGAAACACCTTTGGCAAACACTTTGCGTCCACTTCTATAAACGTCTTACAACATGCGGGTCCAACGTTTTCAAACTTACCAGTTAAAACAGATTTAAAGATTTCGGTTTCACAACCTTGAATGTTGAGGATCGATGACCAACATCTAGTGAGATCAATTAGAGAACCAGGAAGGGAAGGTAATGGAGGTGTTACAGAAACCTCTGCTAGTCCAGGCCTCAAGAGAGTTATGGCACACACAAGCACAAATAGACTCGCAGAGAAAAGAGTTCCGATCCTACCTGCCATTGCAGCTATATAGTGATTGTTTCCTTAACTTTGCTTTTGATATAAGAGGGAGACAGAGAATTGCTTGATTGGCATGGTTTGAAAGAAAGAAACAATTTATAGAGTAACTCTAAGTTGAACGTATACGGTAAATTTATTACAAGAGTTACAATTTTGTATATTGATTGATTAGTCACTCAAGCGTATAGTTTTCAACAGTTTAATCATATATATATATATATATATATATATATATATTGACTTTCAACGCTTTAATAAATCAAATATGTTCAGTGATTGAACATCTTTCGTTCTTCTTCTATAACAGCAAAATTTGTTATAGACTTTATTGATGTCACAAATTGATTTAGCCAAAACACAACTACCAAGTTAAAGTTGTTATAGGCTTGATTGATGTCTACTCTTTTGTTTATTTCTTATCTTAAGCCAAACCAAAAGGTTTAAAACACAGAGGAAGAGAGTATATCAATATTTAGGCCAAGCCCACGAGCTTCTCGCTGACTTCCCAAACTCTACGAGCCTTCTCGATGTCGCTAGCTTCTTGAGACAGCTGATTCTCAAATGAAGCCGAAGTCTTGTTCCAGCTCCAATACACTCCCGACTTCGTCAAGCCTGGATCACCCACCACCTTCAAAAATAAATACATAGGTTGAGTACAAAGCAAGAATAAGAGGTTGAGAGGAAGGTTTCAGGCGTTTTGGTTAGTTTTCGTACTTGAGCAAGTCTTTTCCCAGCTTCTGTCTCTGAGACGTAACCTTTTGTGATGTACTTCTGGAAAGGAGGGAAGAGGGCACGGAACAGAGGAATATGCTCTCTGAATAAACCTGTCGTCGCGATACAACCGGGGTAAAGGGAAGCAAAAGTGATGCCGGTTTCTTCATGAAAACGCCTATGAAACTCTTGCATTGTCAACATGTTGCAGACTTTACTGTCTTTATACGCCTTTGCACCATCAAAGTCTCCTCCATCTATCATGGCTGAGCTGTTTAGTCCGTTTAATCCACCTTCTAGTCCCCTCAAATCACCGAGGTTTGCCTTTGGAGGTACATTACCGGCCAATGTATTAGTGTTTCCTGCTCGATAAGAAAAATAAATAGAGGTTAGAGTTTAGAGTAATCAAGTAGTAAGTACATAAAGCACTCTTCTGAGGTGGAAGTTATACCGGTTATGGATCCGACAATGATGAGACGTTTTGACGGATAATCGGAGTTCTTCAAGTCATCAAGTAACAATCTTGAGAGAAGAAAATGTCCCAAGTGGTTTGTTCCAACGCTAAGCTCAAACCCTTCAGCCGTGAAAGTCGCTTGATTCGCTGTTGGCTGATAAACTGCGGCATTGCAGACCAAGACATCAAGAGGTACCTCGGCTCTTCTGAAGTTATCAACGAACTGTCTCACACTGTCCAAAGACGCTAAGTCCAAATGCATCACAGTGTAGCTGTCCTTAGGCATCCCTGTAGCTTTAGCGGCTCTCTCCGCCTTGAGGAAATCTCTACAGGCCATTATAACGTGCCATTTACCTGTATCAGCTAATGCCTTCGCCGTTGCTAAGCCTAGCCCAGAGGAAGCTCCCGTGACCACCACATTTCCTTTTCTAAGGGTTTTCTTGCGGTCTAAGGAAGATTTTGTGACCGATGGGGATGAAGTAGCGATCGTTTGAGCCCGAATCATTGCTCCGTTATTCCTCAAGCTTTGTTCCCTCTGAAGGGAAATCAATCTCAATTAGGTTTATTACAACATTTCCGAAGAAAAGACTCACAAACTTCTAAGACTCACAAACTTAGAAGTAAGATAGTGATATGTACCTTGCATCTCAATGAAGAAGAGACAAAGTCAGCTTTGGTTTGGTCCGAAAGTGAAACACCAAAAAAACTAGACTCTTTGAATGAAGTTGATGATGAGGCCTGCAATCGGATAAATGATAATTAATCTCGGAGACAGTCTGGTTATAAACGAAGGAAAGGATACATAAAATAAACACAATACATCTTTGCGGACAGAGAAAGCGGAGGCGACCAAAGAAGCAGCTTGAAGAGCCATTGTTTCTTTAAGAGTGAATGTGATAATTTGCAGTGAGCTTGTGTGTTTAAATAGATAGACTCACCAAAGGAGTTGGGACTAAGGCAAAGTTGTCCCTACAGATTTTTTCCTAGGATATGTGTGGATAAGATTTATCTTTTGAGAAGTTGTATTCTCAAAGCCAATGAGAATTAGAGAATTAGATTTCCTGTCAGTAGATATTTTAATGTATAGTTGCATGGGACTCCATCTCTTGGTATGCAAAAAATAAGACTTAAGAGAGAGAGAGAGCTATGAAACAAAAATACACTCTGAATTGTTATGTACGCTCTCTTGAGATCAAATCAGTCGTTGAAATGTTGAACTGAAAAGAAAAAAAACTCTCAATGAATTATTTCCATGTATTGATACTTATTAGATGATAAGAACCCTAATATGAAATATAAATATGAATTGTCAAACTCAAAAATCAGAAAGATACATTAAGACTATTATCGAAGTAAACTGTTATGGTATATGAATTTTCTTTTTTTTCTGCCTACATGATTCTCTTCAAAGAATAACATTATATTTATATATTTGCTAAAGATATAAAACTTAAGACAACAAAAAAAAGAAAAAATATAAAGTAAAAGAAGCGTGGTAAGAAAAGATTAAAAGGTCAGTGGACGAACCAACCTTCTCTCAATCTATACACTTTTGACAGGAGATGGTTCGACTAAGTAAAATTCGTTTTGCCTTGGGCTTTTGATTTGATGTATAACTTCTTTTCCTCATAGACGAACCGGGAATCCAAAATTCTGAAATGTTCTGATTTCGCCTCGTAAACCGCCAGTCACAATCACCATAGACCAAGCTGAGGCAACCGGTTTCGTATTAACCGGTCCGTTAGACATATCCTCGCTCACACGAGGGCTAGTTCGGGATCTGTTCTTTGCGGCCAGTAAGAGTTTCTCCTCAGGCCATGTCGCTGAGATTCTATCGAAGAAGTATTGGTTTGTGGCGCTTGAAATTATACCGTTGGTGACGGTTTTGTTGTGGGTTGGATCGTTGACAGGTGTTGGCGGGTTATTATTGGCTGTGAAGGGAAGCTCCTCGGGGCTGTTGGTGCTTTGGGTATTACTGATTTTGCCAGGCCAAGGTGCAGCCACAGAGACGTCTCGACAGTAGAAATGTTCATATGAATTTGTTACTGTCACACGTTTACTTCTTCCTGCTCGAGAGTCAGAGTCATAGTTCCATACGTATACATTAGAGTCTTCGCTTGCTGACACTAAGAATTTCCCGTTTCCCGTAAGTGAAGCCGAGATTTGGCTATTCGTGTTTCGAAATCCTGCAACACCGAAATTAGCTAGAAACTCAGCTTTGTTTCAAGACCAAACAGGGAAAAAACCGTTGAGCTTAAAAAGTGTAAGCACATCAACATTTTAATGTGATGCAGGCTCTTGAATCTTTTGAAGACTTTAGACCGAGAAATTGGACTCCACGGACGATTAACTTCTAACCTACTTACTTCTTTAGTTCTAAGACAAAAGATGAACTTTTGGCCTAATATTGTTTACCTTTAAACTTGTGAACAAGGTCAACACCATCAACAACACGGGTACGTGAATCAGCAGATGTAACGAGCACTTCGGATGAACTTCCCGCCACAAACTGGTTCATGAGAATAGTCAGATGAAACATTACAGCATCTAAAATAGACTTACATGTGGAAGTAACTTGTTGTTTTGGCTTTTACCTGAAAACCAGTGATTTTCTTTTGATGGGACTTCTTTTTCCTGTTCTTCAGATTGATTTCACTTCTCTGCTGCAGTTTGTTATCTAAACAAAACAGAAGATATTAAATTGATGATGAAACAATTAAGATTTCAAAGTAAAAAAATAAGGTCAATGAGGTTATATACCATGTGTGTTGTATAAGCAACACGTCCCTTTGTATGAACCAACCAATGCACCCTTTTCAAACCAAGAGAGCTTCATTAAGGTACTGGATGGTATTTATCTTAGCCAAAGTCACTTCGTTACATAGAAAAAACTTATGGTACCTGCCCGTCCGGTGTATAGCAGGCAGCTGTAACCATCTCATGAAGATCATTCCAATCAACAACTTGATGATCAGGAATGCTCCATATCCGAACTTTTGCATCCAATGATCCACTAATGAAGTAATTGTCATCCACAGGATTAAATTGGATGCAAGTCACTGTGTCCAAGAAACAGAAAACTAGATGAGTGAAAATCTTATGTTCCATAATCAACATATATATTGTTATCTTTTCCTCTTATGCTTCAAGAATTTCTTTACACATGGAACAAGCTTGAGATTCATACCACAAATAAAATCGTTGCAGAACAGAATTGACACCGACAGTGAATTAATATTCTTCTTATAATGTGTGCTTAGTTTCATAGAGACTTTATAGCAAAAGTAACTCATGGCCATTGATGGAGAATAAGAGGATATATCCACTCACCGTAGTCACTATGTGAGAAGACTTTCAAACATGATTTGCTAGATAAGTCCCATAGACGAACAGTCTTGTCCATGGAAGAGGAAAGCAGGTGCTGGGAACAAAACGATGAAAGTGCGAATTCTTCAGATTCAAGATTTTATTTGATTAAAGAAGAACTGAACGAAGCACGTTCTCACATAAAGTTGCGAAATCTTAAACTCAGCAGTAGGACAAGGTTTATATATTAATTTTGATCCACTCTATGGAAGAGGTTTAAAACCAACTTCATGCTATATAAAGAGTTTGTAGCGAAAAGAGATGATTGGGACTAGTACCAACCTGAGATTTCGACCACGAAAGGTCAAGTACGTCATTCAAATGCCCTACAAATGAACACACTGGTTTCTCAGAAAGAGCAAAGACTGCCTCTGGAACAAGAACATTTTCCAAGCTAACTGATTTTCGGCTAAAAGATGTTCTCCCTCTTCTCTTTGGAGACATTGAAACGGGTTCTGGTGATCCGTTTGCTAAAAGAAACAAATTAATGCTATCCTCTTGTTTATCCATCGACAAGAGTTCCCCTTTCCTTTCTGACTCAACAACCTTCCAAATATGAATAACACAATCCTCACCAGCACTAGCAAGATACCTACCATCTAAACTGAACTTAATGCTCCATATCGATCCTTTATGAGCTTGAATCTCTTGGCTCTTGAAAAGTGCTGTGAGCTCTTTACATGACTTTCCATACTGCCTAACCTTAACTCTCTCAGGCTCTTGAAAGGACATGTCTCGACTATCATCAGTTGCAGAGCTAAACCTCTGACCTCCTTTCTCTGACATTGAATCCCTATCGTCAGTGCTTCGTCGCTCCTTATACCCAGTCACACTACTGGCAACACTCTTTATACCCTTTAGCCAGCTTCCTCTTCGTCTATGCTTAGTTACTCTGCTTCCACTTACGTTGGAATTCAAATCCACAGAGTCTTTACAAACATCTTCCACATTTTGCCTCCTCATCAGCTCGAGCACGATAGGGGATGTCCCAACACACATCTCAAACTCCTCCAAAGTCATCTGCCGATCAGTACCGACCTCCTTCAACTTCTCCAACATCCCATCTTCTCGGACCTCATTTACCACAAATTCTTTGCCAGTATCTAGATTTCTAATGGTGCACATTTGCTCCTCTAAGACAACATCTCTACCATTCCCATGAGATAAATGATTCATACTCTGTTTCTCTACAATGTCCCTCAGAGAGGTTTCAGTCGGCTCTTTGCTTATGAAATCAATATCACCAATAGGCGCATTGTTCCGCGTACGCGACTTACCAGTATGATCATTAAGCATATTTACAGAAGAACAAGAACACCGAGATCCAGTATACCCTCGAAGCTTACCAGGACCGACATTGTCACTAGCAGCTGAATCTGATATCAATACGCATTTAGCGTGATGTTTTGGGGTCCGAACATCAGACGAAACCGATCTGGCGAAATGAGAAGTGCAAATTCCTTTTCTCCGGCTTCCAGAACGGAGCTGGGTCGAGGGAGGGAGATCCGGCTCGTTGCTGAGTCCCAATCCACGCAAAAGCCTGATTCGTCTCTCTGACACAGATTCAGGCTCAGATTTCCAAAGATCGAACCCGGAGGTTCCCATAGGGAACCTAGGAACGGGAAACGGAGTCGGATCATGGATCGAATCAGAGACGTTGGGGTCCGAGTCGTAATCAGAGTTAGAAGTAGAACAAGAGCAGGAAGAGAGAACGCGATCGAGAGACTCATAGAAACAGTCGTCATTATCATCTTCTTCTTGTTCTTCTTCAACCTTAGTTCCAAATTTAACGACGTCTCTTCGTCCAGTCATCATCATCATCTTCATCATCTTCCTCTACAGTGAAGCAAAGGTCATATTCCCATGAGATGAGATGAAAATGCCTCTCTCTCCCTCCACACACACACTGCAAGAGTGTCGAGAACACGATCCAACACGCTTGTGGAGATTTGACTATATTAAATCTGGTATTGAGCAATTCGAGTTGAAAGAATTAGGGTTTTCGAGGATCAACGACCTTCGCCAATGGAGGGTTGAGTAGAGAGTCAGATCGGATTAATGGCTTTCTTTTCTTTTTTTTTCAAGAGAGAGGAAAGAGAAAAACTGTTTTAATGTTTATTGTGCTGCCAAAGAGAAAGAGCGGAGGGAGAGAGAAACACCGCATCGATTTTAATTCAATTCAATGTTTTTCTTTCTTTTTCCATTTTAATTTCGTTTTTTCTTAATAAACAATTTGCTAAAACAAACATTTTCTCAGTATTTGGTTGATCAATCTTTTTACTTAGAAGATTTATATTTTTTTTTCTAATTTACAATACTTTAGTTTAATGGAATAAGTAGGATATTACTTTGATGTATATTATATGCTTTATTAGTCTCTATAATTGCAGAAATCGTGCCTAGTAATTATAATGGAAAGCAGATGCACATGCTACTAGACAGTATTAATGTTTTTATTTTTTTTTGGTCGAGATTAATGTTTTTATTTTTAATAATTATAATTTTTTATATAATTAATAAAATAGCTATTTTTTTCATATGTAGAGAGGCATAGAGCTTTCAATTGGGTGTACGCAGAATAGGAAAACGATATATCAAATCTTACCAATAAATTGCGACATAAATTTTCGAAATTAATATGACTGATACCAAAAAAAGTGAATTAAAATTAAGGGGGTGTTATTTAAATAAGATGTATGCTTACTTTTAATTATTTTGACAATTATAGAATCTAGTAACTTTGGATCATTCTTACAATATTTTATCAAAGATTTTAATAGATTTTTAGTGATTATATGAATCTGTGAAAATATAGTTTTGTTAATTTTGCACGAATCATTCAACTCACACTTAGTAACACAAGATGAGAGTCACATTATCACTGGAAATATTTAACCAGAAAATTTTATGGTGTTGTAAAAAGTTTCTGATGGAATCACCAAGAACAGTCCTAAACACTATTACTAGCATTTGAAATTTTAGAAAGCTTCTTCTTCTGGAAAGCGAACCACCAAATATTGGTGTCATTCTTCCTTGTCTTCAAAAAACAAAAAATAGAAAAAAGAGAAGATGAAGCGGCTTAACGAACTCAAGACTTTCTCTAATGTTGTAACTGAAAACGAAGCGTCTAATTTTGAATAAGAAACAAAGTATTTCCAATATTATTTTATCAAGTACTCTATGATCCTTACTTTTGTCTTCGATCAAGTACTCTCTAATGTTATATCTATTATGCGTTTTTGTTGAAGGAATACTTATAATAGAGCCTCTCTAATTCTATACAACTTTATCTTAACTTAATCGAACTTCTCCATACAAAGTATTCCCGATATCATTCTATGAAGACAAAATGTTAAAGCAAGTTCTGTCTTTGATCAAGTACTCTCTGATGCTTATCATCTAATTCATAAAAAGTCTCACAAGATCATATGATGCACCAAGAGATGAAAACACAAGCACATTCCTTCCATGACTCAAAAGTCAAAACAACCAGAGATGATATATATTGATTGCTTTCAACTTGGTTATGTGGATGTTGTAGGAACTCTCAGCATTGTAGATTTTTACATCAAGACTTATTCCGATTTTTTCAGGATGTTATATCGAGGATCTCGAGATTTCTGTCACCAACATTATGTTTGTTAACATGTGATTTTAAAAATCTTAGAATAAGACTTACTATTTTGCAAGAGTTTTTCTATTAACAAAATATATAAATTCTATAAACTAATAATACTAAATTTTAATGTACTTGTAAAAGGTCAATTAAGTTCATTTTATTTGAATAACACACAATTTTCATTAATTTTTAAACAATCTTCAATCTAATTTTAAAAAATCTTCAATTTAATAAAACAAGACTTTAATGATTGTTTACAAAATTTTGAAATACAAAATCTAATATCACATGAGTTTAATAGAGTTTTAGAAATTTATGATTAAATAACAGTAGTAATTAAATGATATCAAATTTTTAGAAGAGTTTATTTGAATGCATTAAATGTAATGTGGAATCATTTCGCTTTATTTGTCTAAAAAGCAATAGATCTTTTATTTCACTAAATTAACATTATTCTTTTTTTGTTATCACATTGTAAGAGTGAGCAAACAAAGGCTGCAAAACAAAACTGTACCAAAGACACAAATTTAGAAAACGAACAATTTTGTTTTATTTAACTATTTTTTGAAAGTTTACGACATACAATTTTGTGGTAACTAGTTAACTACTTGAAAGATATTTGAAAAAAATGATGATAAATAAAACAATACTAACCTTTCTATATATATGTGTAATATGTTGAAATAAGTAATGTATTTAAACAGTTTTCTTTTGGTACGTATTTTGTAACAGCTGCAAATACAACAATAATTTTTTAAAAATACAACAATAATATTTAATTCCAATTCACATTATTAATGCACGTTCAAAGCAAATAGGGACAAAGCTTTTCTTTTCTTTTTTTTGTCATCGAAGGAATAAAAGGAACGATAATAGCTATGACAGTGCTATATTTAAAGATTTATTTTTGTATTTCTAAAATCATTAAAATTAAAGTAATTTTACATATAAACGAGATCGATGAAATAGACGTAGCGTAACTAAAGACTCTCTCATCTAACATAGCACGTACGGGAAAATGCTGAAAATAGTTTGTTATCATTCTTTTCTTTCTCATTACTACTACCAAAATTGGAGATTACAGTAAAATAAAATTTCAGTAATAATTTAAGTTGTTGTTTTCAGCATTACTAAATAAGTAATGATTTATCTCTCAAGTTGCACCCATCTCAAATGTGTTTTTACCTCTTTAATTCATTCATCAAATTCAAAATGAACTAATATTGTTTAAGTAAAGAGTCCATATATATGTGTGTATATGCATATAGAAAGACGACCAGATCTTAATAAGAATCCAATTATAGCTATTATGTTTTTAATAAAAATTAAAAGAAAAATTAGAAGGAGAGGTAATTAACGACAGACTAATAATAGAAAGAAGAAAATGAAGAGCAGGTTTGAATATAATAATCACAGACAGACCACATGGGTTGATTCTTATAATTCACAGCTGTTTAGTTAATTAAGCCTATGAAGACGATTACTGTCCTAAACTACTGAATGTCTAAAATTCTATATTTATGTGAGGTTCTGCTGATGATCATGATGATCTAATGTTTAGTTTTTATTTCATTTTAATATCTTATTTGCCTTAACAGCACCCACCACTACTGTCATCCCCATTTGCAATTTCAATATTTGTTTTTTTTTATATTTTAGTTATTCTCTTTCATTTACTTAGATTTTCAAAAACAAAAGTAGTTAAACAACACAATATATTTAACTTGCTTCAAGAGTTGAACCATATCACAACTTTAATATTAGGTTAACCAATAACTTCGATATTTACGGTTATTTATTATTGGTTTTATGAAAATAAATTCTTGATGTGACCACGAATTACAAAATTACCCTTTAGATTAAAAAATACAAATCAATCTTACAAATTAAAAAGTAATACACAATATAATTCATTATGTTAAGAACAACCTTTGAATTCTAGACATCAACCCATGACCACCTATTGAAGTAGGTCTAAATATATACCTAAAATCTACTTCAGATTAATTTATTGATCAAGCAAAAGTAGATCCCAGAAAAAGATCTTATTACATCAATTTTTATCCAATGGATGTCAAACTTATTTTGGATATGGTCATTCCAAGCAATCCAAAACAAGATTATTGAGGTTGACATTTTAAAAAGAGCGGTCGGTATTCAGTAAAATCTAAATATAAGATCCAAGAGAAATCTCAAATGGAAGATAGATATTGTAGTCCTCACTTCAGGATCTCGCAAACGTAATCCTAAAATTTGAACTGCCCACCTAAAATTTGTAACTTTATTTGGCAAACTATTTCTACCAGCGTTGCAGGGACATGCAAAAAAGAGATGATCCCTCGACTCATCCCGATCACCACATACGACACAACTCTGATTATGACCCCAAAGTCTCATCCGAACTCCAGTGGACAATCTGTCACGAATTGCAAGCCACGCAATAAAGGAAAACCAAGGAACAGACTGGAGAAACCAGAGAAGCTTGTGCCATGGTACCTGCGAACTTCTAGATCTGAGTTGTTGCCAAGTCATAGAAACAGAGAAAGAAAGTTCAAAAGTGTCAGAGGCGTGGCACTATAAGACAATATCATGACCAGCTTCATTACTAGGAATATGCTTAGCTTGCAGACATTGTATAATACTAGGGAAATGCCTAGCAACTGCCGAGCGTGAAAGCCAAACAGGATTCTCAAAAGCATCACTGACCTTTGCATTCCGAGAGATCCCTAGGTACCTGGTTCCAGAATCACCCAGTGCAAGCAAAAGATTGCCGACTGAACTGTAATTATCAGTCCAAAAGAAAGTGTCTTTACCAGAATGAATATCAATCTTGATGAAATTATAAACTTTAGGAAGAAGCTTCTTCTAAATCCATGAAACATAAGAACCTAATTTTGCACCCAAAAAAATGTGTACCGGAGAAGATAATGGTGTGTCCAAGCGTCCCACAAAGAATCAACATGAGAAACAATTCTTCAAATGAGATGAAATGCAAAGACCCAGAGGAAGTTTTCAAGGAACGAATTCTTAATCCACCTTCAGTCAACGGTAAACAAATGTCATTCCAACAAACTTTTGCCTTATGCTTGTCATTAGGATTGCCAGCCCAAAGAAAAGCAGAACATAAGCTTTCAATCACCATGATGCATCTGCTTGGAAGCTAGAAAACTGAGAACCAAAAATTTTTGATACTGTAAATAACAGATTTAATAAGTTGAACTCTACCAGCATAAGAGAGGGATTTAGAGGCCCAACTAATCATTTTCGACTTGATTTTATCAATTAAAGGCTCATAATCATTCCTTGATAGAGACTTTGTAGACAAAAGGAGACCAAGGTATTTGGGGGAAGAGATCCAAAAGAGATACCAGTTGAGTTGACAAAGGACACAACATTAGACAGAGTGTTACCTCCAAAAAAGATGGGAGATTTGTATAGATTAATATGAAGGCACAAAACCTCATTTAGAATGAGCTGAACAATCTTTAAAAACCAATAGCCTTGTTTGTTTCGTGGTTGCTGGCGACCGCGATCAGAAATTTGATTTCTTGTTTGTTTCGCAGTCGCTAGCGACCAACAACTGATTTTTTTTTAATAATTTCAGCTTTTAGAAAATTTATTAGAAAGAGTATATATATTTATAAGAATGAATTAAATATTTTTATAAATCAATATTATCTTATTTTATTTTACTTTGTATATATCATTTTATTTTATATCAAGTGATTTTATTTATTTCATAATTTTATTTTATATAATTCAATTTTATGATATAAATTTAATGTATTTTATATAAAATTTAATTTAATTTACTTTATATAATATTAATTTATTTTATATCTTATTATTTTATGTTATATAGTTATATTTATTTAAATATAATTTTAATTTATATATTCAAATTTGTTTCATATCTTTTTATTTTATTTTATATAATTTTTCTTATTTTTTATTTTATTTTATTTAATATAATTTAATATAATTTAGTTTTATTTTGTGTTTCATTTTTTATAATTTTCATTTTATTTAATATATTTTTCTTTATTTTATATACTTTTATTTTATTTTATATAATTTTCTTTATTTTATATAATTTTTCTTATTTTTTTATTTTATATTGTTTTTATTTATTTTGTATAAGTTTATTTTATTCTATATAATTTTTCATATATTTTTTTATATAATTTTATATAATTTTTCTTATTTTTTATATTATATAATTTTTATTTGTTTTATATAATTTTATTTTATTTTAGATAGTTTTTCATAATTTTATAATAATTTTATTTTATATAATTTTATTTTATTTTGTTTTTCATCTTTTATAATTTTTGTTTTATTTAATATAATTTTTCTTTATTTTATATAACTTTTATTTTATTTGATATAATTGTTCTTTATTTATATAATTTTTGTTTTATTTTATATAATTCTATATAATTATTTTATTTTATTTTTATTTTATATAATTAAAAAAAATTTTGGTCACTTTGAATCGCTGAAAAATCACCGACCAAAAATTTAAGTCACTGGTCGCTGGCGACCACAAAACAAACATATTTTGGTCGCGGTCGCCAGCACCCACGAATTAAACAAGGCCAATATATCATCTATAAAACTGAGATGAATGAGATGAACAACCTCACACATAGGATGATAACCAAACTTAGAGCTTGCAGTATCGTGATTGAGAAGCTTGTATAATTGTTAAGGATAACATAGAGATAAGGAGATAAATCATAACCTTGCCGAAGCCCACGATTACTGGAAAAGAAACCTTCAATCTCTATTAATGGAGACAGAAAAAGAGGCTGTAGAGATACATAAGGAGATCCAATGAACAAAAATTTCAGGTAATCTCATAGACTTGAGAACTGCAGTGATGAAATCCTAATTTACAGTATTAAAAGCCTTGGCTATATCAAATTTAATAGCATATCTTGAAGGAGTTGAAGGCTTATGGTAATCTTTAACAAGTTTTGTAGCAAGCAAAATGTTTTCAAGCAGCAACCGAAAGTACTCTGATTTAGCTCAATTGCATCAGGCAACAAAATCTTCAGTTTATTGGCAATAAGCTTAGAAATAACCTTGTAAAGGAAGTTTCAGCAAGCAATAGGTCGATAATCCTTCATAGAGGAAGCATCAAACTTCTTTGGAACAAGAGAAATGATTGTAGCACTAACCCCTGTAGGTAAAAAACCAAAAAGAAAGAAGGAGTGGACTACTACGGTAATGTCTTTACCAATAACATGCCAAGCTGCTTTGAAAAATTTGAAGGTAAAACCATTCGGACCAAGAGCCTTATTCATAGACAAAGAGAAGGCAACTCGTGTGATTTCATCAGGAGATATAGGAGCAATCAGCTTCAAAGCAATGTCCTCAGAGCACCGAAAGTTAATAATTTTATCATGGGAGTAGATAAAGTTGTAGAACTTTCAAAAGAATGCTGTAGGAAACGCTTGAAGTAGTTTACAGCAAAGATAATGCCATTTATAAGAAGCCTCAGCAGCTGCACTCAGAATAGAAGACTTTGGGGAAAGGAGAGCCTGGTTCTGAGCAATGCAAAGATCCTAAAAAGCAGATTTAGTGCATTGCGGGATATCACCATAGTGGGATTTATTCAACTCACAGAGAGCAAGCTTTAACAGCTTTAGCTTACGGTGAAAAATATGCAAGGCTAAGCGAGAATGGTAAAGCGGAAGAGATAAATCCCAAATGTCCTGAATTCTTGGTAGGATCAGCAGATGCGAGGCCAAAATGTTAAAAAAAACAAAATGGCTTGCGATTACTAGATTCAAGAGTAAAAATAGTTACAACACTTCTTGTATGATCAGAAACTCCACCAGTTTGAAACACAACAAAAGAATAAGGGTATTTGGACTGCCAACAAGAATTCACAAGAACCTAATCCAATTTTTTTCCAATGGGATCAGCAGCACGCTTGTTCCACTAAGTAAAAAAGGGGCCAGAGAAAGCAAGATCTGTAAGATCACAATTAAGAACCATATTCTGAAAATTCTACATACCAGTTTGGTAAAAAATATAGTCAGTTTCACAAGAGTGCTCACTAGAAGACAGAACTCCATTATGGTCACCAAGTATAATCAAGGTTGGTCCAAATGAGAATATTGATGATGAAGATCACAAACCTCTTCCTAAAGAATGCGTCTATCAATCTCAAAATTTAAAGTGTAAATAGCTGAGCAGATAAAAGTCTCACCAATGCCAATAATATGCACACCATATGTAATTTGCCGCGCACTTTTTGCAAGAACGGAAATTGTAACCTCTGAAGTTGAACAAAACCAAATACGGCCAAGCTGGTGATGCTCATAGTTGGAAATAACATTATAGTTAGGAAAAACAAATTGTATAATAGGAACACTTGCATCTTCCTGCACTCGCGTTTCAAGAAGACAACCAATAAAAGGCTTATTTTCCTTAATCCAAGACTTCATAACAACATGTTTACATGGCAGATTAAAGCCACGCATGTTCCAGGCAAAAATGGACATCATAGCTTCCTAGAGGAAGCTTTCCTAACTGAGCGTTTATTTGGCAAATCCTTAGGCTGAGTAGTTGAAACTTTAGAATCTTTAGCTTTAGGTTAAAGCATCGTAGTAAAAATATAAACCATGGAAGTAGTAGGGATTCAGAAATCTCACTTCCTCATTATTTTTGTCAGCCAAAATCTAAAAACAAGAAAGAGAAACAGACTGCATCATACTGCCAATAACAAAATGAGTTTCCTTAAAAGGAGAAAAGGGATGATGTGAACGCTTAACATTAGTCCAATCATCAGATTTAAAATTTGCGATATTCATAGATAGAGTGATTCTGAAAGCATCACAATTTTGATTAGAAGAAGAAGCAACTGAAGCAAGTTGTAAGAGAGTTGGAGCAATAGGCTCAAGAATAGCAGAAACATCCTTAGACCCAACAGAAACATCCGTAGACGCAACAGAAACTTCCTTAAGCCCAGCAGAAACAACCTTAGGAATGTCAGAATCCACCATAGGAGAGGAAGAGACAATCTTTGAGTTAGACGTATCACCTTTAGGAGAAGTAATAACAAGAGCAGTGGCCACATGAGAAGTATTATTTTGGCAATCATTCTAAGGAATCAAAGAAACCTGCAAAATGTTAGCATGTTTAGAGGGAATAATAGACTTACAAGAGGTCGAATCATGACCCCATTTATTGCAGTCAAAGCATTTCTTAGGTAGCCAAGGATAAGAGACCCAGATCTTTGAAGCATCACATTTCCCTGCAGGAATAGAGATATACATGGGTAAAGGCTTATCCAAATTAACCTCAATTAGAACACAAACAACATCAAAACAAATACACTTTTCAATTTTAGGATGTAACTTGATAGGAACACCGATATGACTAGCCAAAAAACTCAAACCCTTATAAGAGAAGAGATAACCAGGAACTTCATCAAAATCAACCCAGAGGGAAATAGAAGAAGGATCCCGGTCAGATGAAGCAGATTCTAGAAACCATTCTTTGACAACCAGAGGTGCATCACCGATATGCCAGAATCTACGTCGCATAATACGACCACAAGATGGAGCATCATTAATCCGAAAAAGAACAGAGTTTGAATTGAAAAAATTAGCATCAATCTTTAAATTCTTTTTATGATTATGTCATATCCTATTTACAGTAGCATGAATTGTACCAATATGAGGCACATTACCAATAAACTGACCAAGAATGAAGGAGCTCCACAAAGGAGAGGAATCTTTTAGAACTTCGTCAGGAATAGAAGCTGAAACAATAACATCATCAAAGTAGTTAAGATCAAGATTGTAAGCAGCAATCGAAAGTCCAGATTTACTAAAACAGAAGTCCAAGCTTTCTTAAGGATTGAAGGGTTAGAGGCATGAGTTGTGATATCTGCAATTGGAATAGAGGTAGAAACAGATTCACCAGAGAGGATGAGCCAGCCTCCATGGAGACTATGCCAAGAGAAGACCGAGAAAAAATCACTAAACAGAGGCAAAAACTAGAGGTACTCTCTCCATCAAAACCGGAGAAGGGACAAAAAATATCGGAGAAAGCCTCAGCCGAAAAGGAGAAGTGAAAAACAGAGGCCGAAAAAGATAACAAGATCGGAGAACAAGATCGCCTAAAAAATCTCCAAACACGCGCCGAAAAAAAATCCATGCGCCTAAACCCCCTCTAATCAAACATATTTTCCATAATAATTAAATCTATAACCATGACATATATCTTAACGGTTATTTACATTAGTTTTATTATTGTGTCAATATTTAAATTTGAACCCTCATATAACATGCTATAATCTCTTTTCTTTTTGTCAACTTAACTCAATTCCTAAAAATCTGGACCAGAGTCTTGATACATTGTTTACAAAGGCTTGAGATCTAGATCACTCTCTAACACTACGGGCTAGACTCTCAACTTTGTAATTAAGAGCACGAGGAATCCCAACTAAGTGGCAAAGTCTAAAGGAACTCCGGAGTCTGTAGAAATCATCCAAGTATGACTCAAAAGCAGGCCATTCATCCGGATCCTCGATCATCTGGACTAACTCTGAACAGTCTACCAAGAATTCCACCTCAAGTATCTGTAAAGAAAGAAGACATGTCATGGCCCAAAGGAGTGCTTTGAATTCGGTATGGAGGGCAGAGAGGCTTCGTCTGATGCTCTGAGCTCCCATGTTGATTCCTCCACTCTCGAATGGGAAACAATACCATCCCAGTCCTGTGTGTAAGAGTCCTTCCAAGATGCGTCGGACATGCATCAGTACCCTGTGAAAGTCAGATTACCCAATAAGGGTCTAGTAACAATGTCACTATTTTGACAAAATCTTCCCGCGTCACTTCTACTTATCGTGGCCACTTCTTGTTGAGCTGATTCCCATATCTCTGCTTCTGATTCGGCCGCCAAAATCAAGTCTCTAAGATTATTTATTTTATTAGTGAAAGTTTTCGTTTTGGGCTTTCTATATAAACCATATAATCCAAGGAAAACTTTTCGAATCCGTAAATCTGTCTAATCTTATAAACAGGTAATCTATGTTAGGAAATAAAGATGGTCTTGGAAAATTTGCTCTCGCCAGAATCTTGGACAGTACCCAAGCTTGGATAGCTTGTAGACACTCGAACAACACATGGTTGATGGTTTCTTTTTCTGCCCCACAACTAGCGCACTGTTCATCACAGTTAAAACCCCTGCGTTAGAGATTTGCTTTCACCACTACCTGATATTGCTTGCCAAATAAAATGTCTAATCTTCTGTGGTGCCTTTATTTTCTAGACTTGGGACTACAAATCGTGGATATGTGGACCATAAGGAACTGCTGACATTTGTGTGACATTACGTTCCGCCCAATATCCTGATTTAATCGTGTACAAACCTGACTTAGTATAATGTCAACCAAATCGATTTATAGATGGTCGACGTGGGATATGGATTCCCAGGATTGTTTCTGTGTCCCTTAGGTCAAACAATTACTTGATTAAAGATTCCATAGACGTGATCTTGAGTCTATAATGTCTGCCACTCTTAAATCCGAATGGCTTGTAAACCTGCTCCCATCACTAGTCTTGGGTTTACATCTGGTATCCACGGATCCCGCCATACTTTAATAGATTCTCCATTTCCCACTCACATGATCAAGCATTTCATAACCAATGCTCGTGTAGATGTAATGCTCTTCCATCCATAAGAAGGTGAGTAGTGAAAAGCCCGAAAAATAATATCCTCGAAGCACCCTAGCCAAAAAAAATTCTGAGTGATCTAATAATCTCCATAATTGTTTCGCTAGTAAAATAGAGTTGAAATCCTCAATAACTCTAAAACCTAAGCCACTTTCTTTGTTAGTATTGCATAACCTTTACCAGTTTTGTTTTGCTAATTAATTATCTTGAACAGAAAGGTAATTAATTAAGTGTTTTGAAACATATAGACAATATATCAAACTAGCGCCTGGGTACGTCTAATTGATTGCTATATCGACTGAATTGGATACAAAAGTTTTACATATGTAAAAACTTTTTCGAAATAAGCAAACAGCCCTATATTGTATTAATTAAGTAAGGTATATATAATAAGAAAATTCTAATTAATATAATGATCTGGTCTGCTACAATAAGGTCGGCAAAAGAATGAGCATGTTAATTCGATACTAAGCTAAATAAAACCGAACATGATAATACATCATTCTTTGACCCAATTTCTTAATAAGCGATTTTGTTAAATAAAAGAAATAAATGGATATGTACCAAATGATTTCAATTTAGATTTTCATAAATGGACATTATAGTATCATGATTCATGTATATTTCAATTTAGGAAACCAAATAATGGTAATAATAAATAAACAAAATGAAGGTATAAATGGATAGTTTGAAGAGATTTATATAAAAAGTCTATAGATGTGACTAAGTATAAAATGGACCCATGAGACAGTATTATTCAGTTAAATGGAAATGAAAGCAATCCAACTTCTTTTAACTTCCACTTCATTATGTTTGTTCCCACTGGAAACATATCTGAAAATAACTGCCAAATGTCATAATGCTTTATAAATGATTCACATGGTTAATTTCAGGTATTATTTCTTCTTTAATTTTTACTTCCAATTTCATTTCCAAATTTTTCTAGCCCTATTTTTAGCATTTACAATTAAACTAAATGAGAGAAGTGACATTTGCAACATAGAAGTTTTTTAAAATAGTGAAAAATGTAAGAGATTGACCAGTTTTCTAGTCTTACTTAGAGCATTTTAAGGCTCATGAGTTTATTTAACGAACATATTTGTTAACTCGATAGGTTAGAGAATTTTTTTGTGATTTTTTATGTAAAATTTTTTGCCACCACCCAATTGGTTACCAGTTTAATGAAATATAAATTTTTGTTGAAAGAAAAGTTAAACCAAAATTCTACTAAGTAGCACCATCATATCAGGCTGGCAGCACAAATAATAGGTTGGAATACATTTATTTTTTCAAAAAATTGGTTGAGAGTTAAAATTGAATAATAGGACACTGAACACATACATCAACGGGCCTCCAACTCAATGGGCTTATATACCCAATATAAATTTGGATCTGTTTACTTCCCTTAAATTGTAGTTCGTAAACGTCCTCAATGACGTCAACATCCACACATAAAAAGCAAAATTGCTTTTCTACTTCCTTTTGATTTTAAATTTTTTTATTGTCGTAGACGAAAGTTGCTTTCGTGTCACTCTTTTGTATTCGGGTCACTGTGTTCTTTCATGTTTCCCTAAGACTCAAAGTGAGATTCTGAGAGAATTACAGAGTTCAGTTTTACTCTGCCATTGAAGATAAAAAAAATGGAGAATTCAGTTACTTCACAAACCAAACATAGTATTCCTCTTCTAAATCCTTACAACATGGGAGACTTCAATCTATCCCATACGTAAACTCTTGATTGCTTTTTATGCATTTCATATCTTCAATGAAATTTCTACCTGAAAACTTTTGATCCCTGCAAATAATAATATAACAACTTTAACCATGCTGGATTTGGCCCTGGAAGTACAAAGCTTGACCAATTTATTGTAATAGTTGTGTATATACTTTATGATTCAGGGTTGTTCTTGCACCATTGACGAGACAGAGATCGTATGGGAACGTTCCTCAGCCTCACGCTGTTTTATATTATTCTCAAAGAACGACTCCAGGAGGATTTCTCATCACTGAAGCCACTGGAGTTTCAGATACAGCTCAAGGGTCATTAAATTCCTCTTCTATGCTCCTTTTGACTTAAAGTACACGTTTTATTTATGGGGTTTTGATTAAAAGCTTGTTATCTTTTGCCTATCTTCGTGAAGCTATGAATATACTCCTGGGATATGGACTAAAGAGCAAGTGGAAGCTTGGAAGCCAATCGTGGACGCTGTTCATGCCAAAGGTGGTATCTTCTTCTGTCAAATTTGGCATGTTGGTCGCGTTTCTAATCGAGGTTTTCTCCTAGTTCCGAGTTTTAAGCCTGTCTGGTTACAGTCTTTTGACAAATGTGGTGTGTTGAATACATTGTGTTGTTTGTTTTTAAGGGTTTTCAGCCAAATGGAGAAGCTCCTGTTTCTTGTACGGACAAGCCATTGACGCCAACCAAAACAATCTTTACGCCTCTAAGACGATTAAGTACCGCAGAAATTCCAAGCATTGTCAATGATTTTAGACTTGCAGCCAGAAATGCTATGGAGGTTGGTATAACTGTTAAACTCAAAATATGAAGTACGAAGAAGTGGTAGAGTGTAAATCAAGGAACTTAATTATGTTGGTGAGTAACTAATGGTCACACTCGGTTATAAGACAACTAGAAAGAGTCAAATGATGAGAAGGGAACTAACAAAGTCACATGTCTCTTGTAAGATCAATATGGCCGTTGAAGACCAAAGGAGAAATGTCTCCTTCTCTCTTTAAGTTCAATATTACCACTTTGAGTAATATTTGTCTTCTTGTAGTGTGGAGTGTTATATGTGTATATCTGAATGTATGTGTATGTATAGTCTAGAGTTGTCTTTATATATGCTGTATTATCAATTGTAAAAATTAAGAGAAAGAAATAAACTTTCTTCTTCCATTCTCCTCTCTCTCTCACGACAGTCTCTCCTCCATTATCCTCTTCTTTAGCAATTTCATCTCTATTCTCTATCTAAATCTCTCTAAATTCTCTCATGGTATCAAAGCATAAAATCCTTATGCTTCAATTCTTTTCTCTAAATCTCTGATTTACTTCCCATTCTCTCAAAATCTCTTTCATTTTTTTGCAAAAACTCTCTCTTGTTCAAGATCAATTTCTGTCTTGTGAAACTCATGGAGAACTCTAAGGTGTTTGGTGTTCATGTTACCTTTAAAGGACTGAACGATTTGCTATGGCCAAGGACCATGAAGAGTGTGTTAAGCAGCAGTGGACTTTGGGCTCATGTTGATGGAGAAGCTCAGGACGGTTCAAGCTCTTGGGAAGGAAAAGGAAGGCAGCTCAGGTGCGGTTGTGGCTGCAAGTGAAGAGGAAGCAAAGTAATACCAGGATGACCAAGTTGCTCTTGTCATCATGCAAAACTCTCTTGACCCATCCATCCATGAGGCCTATTCCTATTGTGAGAATGCTAAGCAACTATGGAACACTCTCAAGAAGGTGTATGGAAATCTTTCAAATCTTAGCCGAGTTTATAAGGTTAAGAAAGCTATCAATGACCTCAACCAAGAGGATATAGAGTTTACTCAATGGTTTGGAAAGTATAGGTCTCTTTGGGCCGAACATGAGATGCTTAGACCTCCAACTGTGGATCCCAAGGTGTTAGGAGAGAGGCTTGAGCAAGACAAGGTGTTTGGGCTCATAATGAACTTAAACTCATCATATGGTGATCTCGTGTGTCATCTGTTGAGGGAAGACAAACTCCCTAGCTTGGAAGAAGTGTGCGGCTTTGTTCAAAGGGAACAAGGATCTAGGAGCCTTCTTGGTGGTAAGGGCGAGCTTGTTATGGCAAACAAATCTTCATATCGACATGAGGAAAAGAAGGTGTGGGTTTGTGACCATTGTAAGAAGAAAGGTCACTCCAAAGGTCGTTGTTGGATCCTTCATCCTCACCTCAAGAAAAACAAATAGGAGAAGCCAAGAGCTAATGTTGCAAGTGAGGAGGTTGCGTTCAAGCTAGCGGTCCATCCACTTCTCAACCGGTTGAAAGCAATGCAATGGTGGCGATTCATGGAGACTTTGTGAGAAAGGCTGACCTTGAGGAGCTAATCAAATCTATCAATGCTTTAAAGGAGTCCGGTAACTCATTTTATGTTTCCAAAATTGCTAAACCGTTAGTGATAGATTCTGGAGCAACCCATCATATGATTAGTAATGAAAATTTGCTTAAGAACTTGAAACCGGCTCTAAGTTGTTTAGTATTGCGGATGGTAAGAAGGTTCTTATCAAGGGTATTGGTGATCTTAGGTTGTTTGATAAATAATCTAAGGCCTTTTACATGCCAACTTTGAAGTCTAATATATTAAATGTTCATAAAACCATTTGTGATTTGAATTGCAAAGCTATATTCGATCCTAACAAGGTTTGCTTTCAAGATATTAAGAGTGGTCAAGTACTTGGAGAAGGTGTTAGCAAGGATGGGCTATACTTGCTAGAAGAGACCGAGAATAGTCCAAAGCTATCTTTAAATACGTGTTTATCTAGTTCATCTAGTGCTTTCAATTCTAGTAGTAGTTTAAATGATGATGTGTTGTGGCATACTCAATTAGGACATCCACACTCTCGTGCTTTAAGTTTGTTGTTACCTAATGTTTCCTTTAAGAATGAATATTGTGAGGCTTGTATACTTGGGAAACATTGTAGATCGGTGTTTCCTAAGTCTTCAACTATTTATGAGAAGTGCTTTGATCTAGTTCATACTGATGTGTGGTCCTCTCCTTGTGTATCTAGAGAAAACCATAAGTACTTTGTGACTTTCATTGATGAGAAATCAAAATTCACTTGGTTAACCTTATTACCTAGCAAAAATCGAGTTCTTGAGGCCTTTACTAACTTTCAAAATTATGTTTTGACTCAGTATAATGCAAAGATTAAGATCCTAAGATCCAATAATGGTGGGGAATATACAAGTCATGCCTTCAAACAAGTGTTGGCTAAACATTGGATTATTCATCAAACTACTTGTCCATATACCCCTCAACAAAATGGAGTGGCTGAGAGGAAGAATAGACATCTTATGGAAGTAGCTAGGTCCATGATGTTTCACGCCAATGTTCCTAAGAGATTTTGGAGTGATGCTGTGATCTCGGCATGCTACCTTATCAATCGGATTGCCACAAAAGTGCTTCATGATATGTCTCCATTTGAGGTATTGAACAAGTCAAAACCTATAATTAACCACTTACGTGTCTTTGGTTGTGTCTGCTTTGTACTTATACCAGGAGAATAACGAACCAAGCTTGACGCTAAGAGCATAAAAGGATGTTAATTGGGTACTCAATATCACAAAAAAGGTACAAGTGTTATATACCGGAATCAAGGAAGGTCTTAGTGTCTAGAGAAGTGAAGTTCTTGGAAGATAGAGGATTTTATGAAGATAATCTACAAGATTTATCCAAGAACAACTCGGACAGAGCAATGACACTAACGATGATTTCAGAGAAGATTGGTATTGGTCCGGTGAGTACAATGAGGTCGAGTGATGTAGGAGAACATGGCACAAGTCAACCAACTCCTGTGCACTTAGAAACCGACCAGAATGTGAGCCCAACACATGAAGATGACTACAATAGTAATGAGGAGGTGGCACAACATACAACAGAACCAAGTGAAGTACATGGAGAAGAAAGCGAACATCAGGCTGATGACAACGAAATGGTTCAAGAAGTTGTTGAGACACCAGCTCCTATGCCTTTAAGGCGAAGTCAAAGAGTTCGAAAGCTAAGCACTAGATTGTTTTACAATAACAATGCGGTTGCACATCCTTCACACACCGTGTATACTATGGTCCAGATCCCGGTTGAACACCAAGCCTTCATCACTCAACTTGATCAACACCATGTGCCAAATACCTATGAGGAAGCAAAGGAGCACAATATTTGGCATGATGCTATAGGTGAAAAACATGGAGCAATGGATCACAACTACACTTGGGATGAAGCCACTTTACCACTTGGCAAGAAGGATGTGACTTCTAGGTGGATCTTTACAATTAAGTACAAGAGTGATGGTCAAATTGAGAGACATAAGGCTAAACTTGTGGCAAGGGGGTTTACTCAAACCGGTTGCAAAACTCCACACGGTACGTGTTGTACTTTCTTTGGCTACTAATCTTGATTGGGAAGTGTGGCAAATGGATGTCAAGGATGTCTTTCTACAAGGCAAACTTGAAGATGAGGTGTAAATGCTACCTCCACCAGGCCTAGAACACATTGTAGCTCCCGGTAACGTTTTGAGACTTAGGAAAGCTATATATGGACTCAAACAATCTCCAAGAGCTTGGTATCACAAGTTGAGCCATAGCTTAAGAGATCATGGGTTTAGGAAGTCCGAGGCTGATAATACACTCTTTACAATCCAAGGTAAGGATGGAATTGTTGTTGTTCTTGTGTATGTGGATGACATCATTATCACCGGCAATGACAAGGAAGGCATCAAAGGTATCAAAGAACACCTTAAATCTGTTTTTGACATTAAAGACTTGGGAGAAATGAAATACTTCCTTGGCATTGAAGTGTGCCGATCCAAAGAAGGCCTCTTCTTGTCTCAAAGGAAGTATACACTTGATCTTTTGAATGAGGCAGATGTAATAGGCACAAGGATAGCCAAGACTCCACCTGAGGATGCCTACAAAGCAACGCGCAAGGGGGAGAATGATGACGGACAAAAACTGTTTGAAGAAGTACACCAATATAAGAGAATGGTTGGTAAGCTAATCTATCTCACAATCACAAAACCTAATTCGTGTTTTGCAGTGAATCAAGTGAGCCAACATATACAAGCTCCTAAAGTGTACCATTGGGAAATGATGGATCACATACTTAGATATCTCAAAGGGACTTCAGAGCAAGGCATATGGATGGGTAAAAATGAGAACACAACTCTAGTTAGATATTGTGATGCGGATTGGGCTGGAGATAAACAAGACCGCAAGTCAACTACCGGGTACTGCACATTCCTTGGTGGAAATCTAGTTACTTGGAAAAGCAAGAAGTAAAAGGTGGTATCTTGTTCAAGTGCGGAGGCTGAGTATAGAGCAATGAGAAAGCTCACAGATGAACTCATATGGTTGAAGGCTCTTCTCAAGGATTTGGGAGTTGAATCACAAGAACCGATCACAATGCATTGTGATAACCAAGCAGCCATTCACATTGCATCAAACTCGGTGTTTCATTAGAGGACGAAGCATATTGAGGTGGATTGTAACAAAGTCCAAGAGAAGGTGGAACAAGGAGTGATCTTACCTTGTTACACAAGAGTTCGGACCAACTAGCTAACATATTCACTAAAGCCGTAAGCTCAAAGGTGTGTGAGTTTGTGTATTCAAAACTTGGACTGATTTATATGTCCAAGAAGTGACAATGATCCATACTCTTTTTGCCTTAGTTGGTTTTATCCCAATGGGTTTTCCACTAAGGTTTTTTTTAATGAGGTGGGGAGTTACAACTATCAAGCTTGTTCTTAATGATTCACATTATGGAGTCAAACTTGAGGGGGAGTGTTAAACTCAAAATATGAAGTATGAAGAAGTGATAGAGTGTAAATCAAGGAACTTAATTATGTTGGTGAGTAACTAATGATGAGAAGGGAACTAACAAAGTCACATGTCTCTTGTAAGATCAATATGGCCGTTGAAGACCAAAGGAGAAATGTCTCATTCTCTCTTTAAGATCAATATTACCACTTTGAGTAATATTTGTCTTCTTGTAGTGTAGAGTGTTATATGTGTATATCTGAATGTATGTGTATGTATAGTTTAGAGTTGTCTTTATATATGATATGATGTCTTATCAATTGTAAAAATTAAGAGAAAGAAATAAACTTTCTTCTTCCATTCTCCCCTCTCTCTCACGGCAATCTCTCCTCTATTATCCTCTTCTTTAGCAATTTCATCTCTATTCTCTATCTAAATCTCTCTAAATTCTCTTAATAACCAGTTAATTCGGGTCGAAAGTTAAGGAAACTATTCAAGACTCTTCAATCCAATGAATTTTGTTGCAGGTTTTGATGGAGTAGAGCTTCATGGTGCTCATGGTTACTGGATTGATCAGTTCATGAAGGACGGTGTGAACGATAGAACTGACCGATACGGTGGATCATTGCCAAATCAGTGCAGATTCGCTTTAGAAGTAGTGGAAGCAGTGGCCAATGAGATTGGACCAGGTCGTGTTGGAGTTAGGCTCTCTCCTTTCACCGATCTCATGGAAGTTGGAGATTCTAATCCAGAAGCCTTAGGACTCTACATGGCTGAATCACTGAACAGACACAAAGTTCTCTACTGCCATGTGATTGAACCAAGATTGAAAAAAGGAGGAGAAATCAAAGAATGTCCACATACGCTTGTGCCGATGAGAAATACTTTTCAAAGAACATTCATTGTAGCTGGAGGTTACACAAAAGAAGACGGGAATGAGGCAGTGGCAAAGAAACGAACCAATCTGGTTGCTTATGGTCGGTGGTTTCTGGCCTATCCAGATTTGCCAAAGAGGTTCGAAGTGGATGCGCTGCTGAATAATTACCATAGACCAACGTTTTACACTTTGGATCCTGTCGTGGGTTATACTGACTACCCTTTTCTAGAAACAACAGTTTCATATATGTGATCCAAACTTCATACTATATCATTACTTAAGTTTATTATGTAGTATTTGAGCTTGTTGTAGTAATTTTATGTTACTCTGATTCTTGTTTGTTGTTATGTTTGGAGGTTTTGAAGATGACACCGGTGGTTAATGAGTTCCCAAGTCTTAAATACCGGAGCAGTGTTGTCCAATTATAATATAATTTGATGTCTAAACCAATTTTTAAAATTGATGCCTTACTTTTTTCCTCAATAAAATTATAACCGGACAATACAAAAATGATATCATAGTTAACCTCATCCTCAACAACTTCTTCTATATTCTTCTCATCTAAATCTCTTTCATACTAACAAGCTCTTCATCTCCAATATTTATCTATCTCTAGCAGTCTCATTAATTCTAGAATTTCGAGTTTTTGTAACATATCTCAGTATAACATTAGATTGAGATTTCACAAATTCTTCTTATCTTTTCTTTATTTTTCCACTTGGTTGGATTCCACCTCAGGATGACATTGTCTGCGCATGAAGTAGATAAAAATAGAATCAATCAATATAACACCAAAGACTCATGGTACAAAAGAAAATATGGCCAACAACAATAATACAATTTCGACTATAAAACTAAGTAAACAACAATACAATTTTGATCCAACCTACTAAGAAAGCTAACCAATGTGTAGAAGACTCTCTAGCGGATTAAACTTTTGTTAACTTGAATTCCAATTGAATTTTGCGGCAAACTTGGATTCGAATCGGTTTAGAGAAGAAGAATTGAAAGAAAGAGTGAAGAAGACGAGAGAACAAGACGCGATTATAGAGTTTCCTAGAAAATCACGGGTACGTCTCTTTTCAGGTGATGAGTCTGGAAATTCACTATTCTTTCTGGTTTTTACAACTGATTCGATCAATCTACAACAATGATCGAGATTGATCTTATATACTTTGTTTCTCTACAAACATATTTCTAACAGATTTCTTAATTCTGTTACACGTCTTTGGGCTAAGAAACCGATCCAAATTCTTTGAAGACTGAAACGAGCTCATAAGCTCTTAATGGGCTGAACCAGAAAACAAGCTCACTCAGATTAAGTTAGCAGACCCGTAGAAGACAGATCGATTCTTCACACAATCTAATGTAATTTCTCAATTAGTGCTTCATTCCATTAACATATACAATTTCGATCACTATTATATGTATTGTATTTTTGAATTGTGAGTGAGTAAGGCACTAATCATTCCTTTAACTTATAAAGATTAAACTATGAAAAAATTATCCACACTGCCCTGTTTTGGAAACTATTTGTGTGAAATGCCTTGTTACTGTTTTCCCTTCTTTCAAATGCCCTCTTTTACTATTTTGTTGATATGAAAAGACCAATAACTCTCTGAGCCATTTCTTTCTTTCTTAAATTGCTCTCTCACCCATTTCTCTCTCTCCTCTCTCAGCCATTTCTTTCTCTCTCCTATCTCTACCTTAATCTCATCTCTCTCGACATCCATTAACTCTTTGATACCATCGAAGTTAATCCCATCTTGAGTCTTTTCCTACATTCAGAAATGGCGATTGAGAATCATGAGAGTCCAAATCGAAGAGATGTCTGGTAATTAGATCCCGTTTTCTCAATTTCTACTCATAAGAATTGGGATTCTGTTTTCCTGTTCATAGGAATTGGAATTTTATATTTTTGTTAAATTGGGATTTCGTTTGTCTGTTAAATTAGGATTTCGTTTTTCTGTTAAATTACTGAAAGTGGAGATGATGAAGAAGAAGATCATATGGAGACGAAGACAAGGACAAGGACGAAGACAAGTTTTTTGCTATGGAGACGAAGACAAGGACGAAGACAAGGACGAAGACGAGGACAAGGACAAGTATTTTGCTATAAATTTTGTTATGGAGACAAAGACAAGGACGAAGATAAGTATTTTACTATGGAGATGAAGACAAGGACGAAGACAAGTATTTTGCTATGGAGGCAAAGACAAGGACAAGGACGAGGAAGAAGACAAGTACGTATTTCTAGTTTTAAAGACAAGGACAATTAGTGTTATAAATCCCAAAATCTAATACCACTCAGAGGACGTGGACATGCTGCAAGTCACAATCTACTACATGAAGACAAGGACAATCGACATATTATATTACGATACCCACTTTCAATATGAAGACATAGAAAAAAGTAAATGTTAATTCGAAGACATTGTTCACTTTTAATTAAAGACATGTATATAAGTCCAAATTGTGCCCTGTTTATCCAACTCTTCTTTGTTATTGTGTTGGTTATAAAGAGATAGACAAATATTGTATTTAAATCAAACTATGAAGACAAGGACACTCCTGCTATTACATGTCGATGGTAGTATTATAAATGAAAGTCACAAGTCAAACTGTGATGACAAGGACACTCATGCTATTATATGAAGACAAGGACGAAAGTTAATATCACTTTAATTAAAGACACGTACACAAGCCCAAATTGTGCCCACTTTGATCAACTCCTCGTTGTTATTGTGTCGGTTATAAAGACAAAGATCAATGTGGTATTCAAATCAAACTATGAAGACAAAATACAAAATGTAGACATAGACATATCTCAATGTAAATGTAAACACATGGATCAAATCTGTAGAACGTGGACAGGATCTTTTATGTGAAATGTAGGAATAAAGACATGGACCAACCCTGCACATAGTAATAGATATAATTCAATGTTAATGTACATAGATGGACCAAATTTTTGTACTTTGTGGATAGACATAACAATAAACATGGAGTTTATCTTATTTTAGTCAATAATATTCATAAGCAAAGACATGAACTATAAAATATATCGAGACATGGACAAGAAAAGATTACTAGACAAGGACAACGAAAACATCATGAGACATTGACAAGAAGGCATCACGAGAAAGGACAAGTAAACATCAGCACGAGACATGGACATGTGATGACAGAAACCAAACCCTGAATTATAGCATTGTCCTTGTCTTCAGATCTGAAATCAAACCCTTTTTCACGTTCCAGATCGAAAACCAAAACCTTTTTTTTCAAACGATAAACCTTCTCTCAGATTGAAAACCAAAACCCCAAAGACAAACCCTAATTTCTGAAATCCAAAATCTATCGCTTTCACGTGGATATATCAAACCCTTTAATGTGGAAAATCAAAAAAGAAAGGGTTTTACAAATTGAAAAATTATCACAAACTGTAAGAAATTTTAAACCTAGGAGAAGAAAGGGTTTTACAAAGAGAAGAAACCAAATTTACCGTATCCCGATGAAGAAACCAAATTTTAAACGACTCTTAACCCTCGTTTCTTGAAGATTTTACTGGGAGAAGAAGATGAAAGGATTGAAGATTTTAGAGAGAAAGAAGAGAAGGTCTCGCCTTTTACAGAGAGAAGAAGATGAAAGGGTTCAAAGGCTTTTTGCTTGAGAAGTCAGAAACTGACCGTGGGGCAGCATGAGGGGCAGCAACCTTTTTGTAATTTCTTCTTGTTTTGAAGGTTATTTTAGTCTTTCCAAAACACAAAAATGGCATTCTAGAGGAGGTTGCAAAAAGAGAGCATTTCATGTAATTAGTTATTTAAAAAGGGCATTTGAGTTGAATTTCTCTTTAACTAAAGGTGTATATAATGATTAGACTGAATGAAGACCTGCTAAAATGATGAGTTTGAATGGATTTTGCACTAAGAATTAGACTTTCCAATCCAAATGTTGCAATCTATATAAAGAAAAAAAAATTAAAATAAATAATTTTTAAAAAAATTTATATTACCACAGTATTAATATACTTTTATATTTTATATATATATATATATAACTAAAAATATGAACAACTAATTTGTCCTACAAACAATTCTATTTATAGTGATCTATACTAAAAAAAATCATATTCTTTGATTTGTCCAATTCTACTATATATTTGTCTCCTAATAAGACCTGCTAAAATGATGAGTTTGAATGGATTTTGCATTAAGAATTAGACTTTCCAACCCAAATGTTGCAATCTATATAAAGAAAAAAAAATTAAAATAAATAATTTTTAAAAAAATTTATATTACCACAGTATTAATATACTTTTATATTATATATATATATATATATATATATAACTAAAAATATGAACAACTAATTTGTCCTACAAACAATTCTATTTATAGTGATCTATACTAAAAAAAATTATATTCTTTGATTTGTCCAATTCTACTATATATTTGTCTCCTAATAAGCACTTAGTTTTTTTTGTTGGCAATATATTATGATTTATTTATAATCATTTTTTTGTCTCTTTTTTTTTTTTTTTACTGCTTGATTTAACTAATTTATTTTTGTTGTTTCTTGTGATTTATATACAATTACTTAGTATTGTATTATTATTCGGTTACAAACTTCATCTTGAAATCAAGCAACAAAAATGCTCTATTTCTATATTTTGTATAATTAAATTACTTACTTTCAATACTATAATTAGTGAAGCTTAAATTCTATAATTGATTATTACTATTAAGCTTTTTTGTTGTTTATGATTGAAATATCATAAACTTAAGAAATAATTATCCACACTGTCTGTTTTAGAAACTATTTGTGTGAAATACTCTTTCACTGTTTTCCTTTATTTCAAATGCCCTCTTTTACTGTTTTGATGATATGAAAAGACCAATTACTCACTGACCCATTTCTTTCTCTCCTAATGCAATAATTATCTTCTCTCTCCTATACCCAGTCCTGCAAACATTTTTGCAGAACAAGAATCTCAACGTCAAAATCAAAAAAAGCCAAAGTTGGTGATCTTTTGTCTTTCCTCTTTCAACAGAACAAGTTTTGTCTTCTTCAAATCCATTATACATTGTGGATTTTGAAGATCTGATTTTTTTTTCTGGGTTTGGTTTGGAAGGAAGAGATTTAGCCAGAGTAAAGAGTTTTTTAACGAGATCAGAGTTAAAAAGCCTTCTTCAGAAGTGAATCAACGAAGGAGACAAAGCGAGAAATACACAGAGAGAAAGAGGCGGCTAGGGATCATAAAGAGTACAACTTTTAACCCAATCTCGTCTACCGGATCTGATTGTAATTATCTCGGATTGAAGTTTCTGAGAAAATCAGATCTAGTTTTCACAAAGATTACGACTTTACAATTTATGTCTGGTAATTCACTTCATCTTGTATTTGATTTAACAAAAATTATTTTAGATCTAAGTTCTGAGTTCACTTAATCGTGTAACATCTTGCATTTGATTTACTAAAAATCATTTTAGATCTGAGTTCACTTAATCGTGTATCAGATGTTGAAGGAGATACATACATTACACATATTTGTCTTTTAACTGATGGAGGCAACGTACTATTGTCATGTAAGAGGACAAGGACGACCAGTCCATTGTCAATGTCATTACAGCGACATGGACATATCTATGAACAGAGACATGGACATATGTATGAACATGGACATATGTATCTCCAATCGTTAAATTGGGATTTCATTTTTCTGTTAAATTACTAAAAGTGGTGATGATGATGATGATGATGATGATGATGATGATGATGATGATGATGATGATGATGATGATGATGATGATGATGATGATGATGATGATGATGAAGAAGAAGAAGAATAATATGGACAAGGACAAATATTAATAATTATACGAAGACAACGACAAATATAAATAAGAATTCGAAGACAAGGACAACAATTGCTTCGTGTACATAGGTCACTACACAATAATTGAAGACAAAGACAAATATTAATAAGTATACGAAGACAAAGACAAATGTGAATAAGAATTTGAAGACATGGAAAACAATTGCTTCATGTACATAAGTCACTACAAAATAATTGAAGACAAGGACAAATATTACTAAGTATACGAAGACAAAGACAAATGTGAATAAGAATTTGAAGACATGGACAACAATTGCTTCATGTACATAAGTCACTACAAAATAATTGAAGACAAGGACAAATATTACTAAGTATACGAAGACAAAGACAAATGTGAATAAGAATTTGAAGACATGGACAACTTTTACACATTTGCCATTGTCTCCATCTTCTTCATCATTAAAAATCTGTAATTCGTTACGTGAGCAATGTCGATCTGTTGAAGAAGATCACCAAGAGAGACGAAATCTCGAAGAAAAAATCAAAATCAAACATTCAGAGGACATAACCTCTTTCAAACACACATTCATTGATAACCCAAACCCATAAAAAATCCAATCGAGAAATTCCATTCACAGAAGACAAGTCCCAACTTTTTTTCGCAAAATTATCCATGTCTTTACAAAAGCAAAATCGATTGAAAACCCAAACAAATTCGCAATCTTGAAATCCCTTTCCCAAAAGAATACCCCCAAATTGTTTGAAAAATCATCAAAGACAAACCTTTCTCCTGAACATCTCAAAGCCCTTTACTGTTGCAATAAAAAATTGCTTCGGTTGCAGTCTTTTTCATTTCACAGAGAAGAAAAGTGTCTGTAAAAAAAATCTAAGATTTTATAGAGAGAAGAAGTGTCAACTTTTACAGAGAGAAGAAGATGGAAGGCTTCAAAACGTGAAAGAATTGTAACCTGATCGTCGGTCATTACGAGGGGCAGCCAAACTAATAAAGATTTTAGGGTTAATTTGGTCATTCCAAATCAAAAGAGGGCATTATGTACAAGGTGTTTGAAAGAGGGCATTTCATATAATTAGTTTCTTAAAAAGGGCATTTCGGATGAAATTCTCTTAAATTATTAGTTGTTTGAGAACTAACAGACTTACTTAGGCTTCGATTGGTAAAATTGCATAATCACCTAATGACATAAATAAAATAAAGTTGCAGAACAAAAATTGCAGAATAAAAATTTGCATAAAGAAAACTTGCAGAATTAGATGGCGATTAGATATATTTTGTTGAATGGCAGAATATAATTAAATATTGATTATATATCAATTAATAATTCCTCAATTACATTTTAATAGATCATAGATATTTAATACATTATTTCACATAAACTAATAACTTGATATTTAATAATTAAATATATATATATTCAATACTTGAAAATATTATTAAAAATATAACACATTTAATTCATAATTGTTTTACTAATTTGATATATACATAATACATAATATATATATACATATATATATATATATCAATGTAAAATATATAATTATTAGATAACGTAAATGTAGTGTCGGTCTATAAATTACTATAATGTACAAACAATCTTTTTGAAAACTAGTGTTGTTAATTTTTTTTATTGATTAGGCAAATAAGCAACAAATATTTGCTTTTTTGCCTAATGGAATTTTCTTTTGTAATTTTTTAGGCAAAAAAAGTTGCAGAATGACATTAGAAAATGTTATTATGCATATTATACTGATTGACAAAATTTTGAAAGAATCGCATTAGATCACGCCATTAGATAATTATGCAGTTACCAATCGAAACCTTATCATTTTTAGCCATGTTTAAACATATCTTGCTGAGCAGCTGCACTTGGAGTTGAAGTTTTGAAATTTGCTGAGAATTTGATGTTTTTGACTTGATAAAGAAGAAAGAAAGACGAGCTATGGATATTTGAAGTAAATGATAAATTAATATTAGACATTTAAAGTGGATGGATGAGGGAGAAACTGAAAAAAAAATTATACATCTTTTCGTTACCCAAATCCGGATCCGTGTTTTTATTACCTGAATTCGGATCCGAACACTACGGATATCAGAGACTTGATATCCACGGATATTCGAATCCAGATCCGTGGATATCCGTATCCAAACCATTATTACATTGCATAATTTTCTTTATAAAAATAATATCTTATTTGTAATAAAAAGATGGTAAAAGTAAATATATAGATTTATAATAATAAAATTATAAAAAATTAATTTTTTATAGAAAATACCAAAATATATAATATTTTTCTTATAATTTATATTAACATATCGTTAAAAATTTAGAATATATTTTAATATGGCAAATGGCTTTTAGTCCTGTGGCCGGTGGTAAGTCCACTAAATGACAGGTGCATTTGCACATCTAGGGATCGAGTCCCATCGCCTATATTATATAGGAACTTGGCTATTAGGCCAGCCAGTTGTGGCTCATTGTTGACAAAAAATATATTTTAATATGTTAGTCTTCAACATTAACTTCTAAAAATATTATATAGTTTATGATTCAAAAATTGAAAATTAACCTATACATTAACATATTTAAAATTATTTAATAGAAATAATACATATTATAAGAAATTATACATTAAATATTCTAAATCGGATTGAATCTAGATATCTAGAGCAAAAAATATTATTACCCTGATCCATATCCTCGAATTCGTAAATTATATTACTCGAATCCGGATACGTATATCCCGGATACCCGAGATTTAGGGACGGATCGGGACGGATCACGAATCGGATCTCGGATCCTGGATAATATACCCAAGACTACTTCATGGAGACTTGAATGCATGAACTTACCCTTAAAATACATAATTCTTAACCACTAAACTAAGTTATTTTTTTTTAGAAATTGATGCCCCTAAATTTATTTATCTTTCTTTATGTCCAAAGCAAATGTTTATTGGGCTTACGCCCAGGGCCAGGCCTGACCGGAGCTTGGTACATCTCGACAGATTATGAGGCAGTCGGCGGGGGCTTATACTGGAAAACCTTTACAGCTTGACAAACACTCACTCTCATTGTAATCACTCAAACCATAGAAGATTACACCATAAAGATAATCAAAACAGAAAGAAGAACCGAAAGCCACCCTTACAAGTTTTGTCTCCACTCTTTTGACTCTCTCCTCTCTCTTTTAAGTACTCCCTGTATTTGTGTCCTCTGCACAACTGATCTTTCTTCCCCATATATTACCAGCCTTTTGTTCCCTGAAACTTATCATTTCCCAACACACAATTACCGAGTACTATTTAGCAGGCTTCAATAAATGCTCCTTCTCATTGAGGTCTTTCTCCTCGTCTTTATCCATGGGCCTCAGTCATAACAACAAGCCCATTAACAAAGGAAGTCCACATATGTTGCTACTAGAGTCATAAACCCATAAACTCCACCTCAATTTAGTTTCACACAACACCTTTAAAAATCATTGTCAACGACTCTCCCTCCGACATTCATCACTGGAGCCTAAACTTTTCACCGAGCTACAGAATTTAGTGCCGAAGCACTTGTTTAGTAAACCCTCTTCAAACTTCTTCACATGAATCGATTTTGTCAATAGATCTACTGGATTTACTCTTGTATCTATCTTTGTGACCTTTATTGTTCCTTCGGTTAACATGAATATGTTTGGTTCTTTCATGAAAGGTATAATCTTTAACAGACATAGAGCACTTGGGGAATCGCAGAAGATCTCAGCTTGATCTTGTGGAAAACCTAGCTCGGTGGAAATTCCTTTTAGCCATAAGGCTTCTTTTTTAGCCTCCACCAGAGCTATAAACTCTGCTTCCGTTTTTGATAGAGCAATTGTATGTTGAAGACCACATCTCCAACTAATTGTGTTATCCCCATCTTAAAAAACATACCCGGTGATAGACCTTCTCTTATCTAGGTCCCCTGCAAAATCAATGTCATTGTAGCCTCTCACTGTGAATTTTTCTGATTTGATGTATACTAGCTATAGATCAATAGTGTTTCTGATATATCTCAATATCCATTTGACCCCTTGCCAATGTTCTTTTCTAAGAGAACTCATGAACGTGCTCATAAGACGTATATATAAGCTAAACCAGGACGTGTACCCACCATGGCGTACACCAAACTTCCCACAGCACAAGCATAAGGTATTTCTCTCATTCCTTCCTTAGCTTCCTTCTTAATTTCTGCCTTAGTACTAGATAACTTGAAGTGAGTCCCCATAGGTGTTTGAATTGGCTTTGATTGTTCCATTCCATATGTTTTCAGCACCTTCTCTAGGTAGTTCTGTTGAGATAGTTTAAAGATTCCCTTGCTTCTGTCTCTGATAATATCAATACCCAGAATTCTTCTTGCAGCACCTAAATCCTTCATTTCGAATTCTTTGCTCAGCACTTCATTTAGTCTAGAAATCTCTTTCATATCTCTTGCAGCTACCAACATATCATCGACATATAGTAATAGGTAGACATAGTTGTTTTCTCCAAAATACTTGAAGTAGACACAAGGGTCGTGTTCACTTCTTGTATAACCTTACGATTTCATAAATTTGTCAAACCTTAGGTTCCATTGCATAGGAGACTGTTTCAACCCGTATAGTGAGCTTTTCAATAAACACACCTTATCTCCTTCCGCAAAACCTTATGGTTGCTCCATTAGAATATCTTCATCTAGCACACCATGTAGGAAAGCAGTCTTAACATCTAGCTATTCTAGTTCCATGTCCAAATCTACCACCATTGACATCATCAACCTGATTGTGACATGTTTCACAACTGGAGAAAAAACATCATGGTAGTCTATCCCTTCCAGCTGTGAATAACTCTTAGCTACTAACCTTGCTTTGTACCGAGGCTCTTCTACTCTTGGAATACCGGGTTTCTGATTGAAAACCCATATGCAGCCGATAAACCTTTCTCCCTTAGGTCTATCAATCATATCCCATGTCATATTTTTCTTTAATTACACCATTTCCTCATATGTAGCAGCTATCCATAACAACTTAACTCACTGCTTATACCTTCTTGATAAGTGCTTGGCTCTTCCGAGTTAACCAATTGGGCCATATTCAATGCAAAGGCTGCTACATCTGAGTCATCATACATGGTGGGAGCTTTAATCCAAGTTCTTCTCTCTCTGTCCCTTGCAAGTTGATAGTTTTCCAATTCATCAACTTCAGTTTCTTCTTCTATATTCTTAGGCTCTACCTCTGAATTTTCTCCACATGCAATAGAAGTTTCTCCCTCTTGGACTGCCATCTACGTGTTTTCATTATCTTTTGGAAGTAGAAATGAAACATGGTTTCTTTCCGCTTTGGGTATCTATTTTAGCTTCATTGAACAGAACATTGCTTCAATCATTATACAGTATGTGCTTTGTAAATATGACATCTTTGCTGAAAATGCTTCTCCTCTCTTCACTACTCCATATCATGTACCATTTTACTCCTTGTAGGTAACTAGAAAAATTTCTTTCCTTGCTCTAGGCTTCAACTTTCCTTGATCCACATTAAAATTGGCTACACACCGAAATCTCCTCATGTGTTCATATATTGGTTTCTTCCCTGTCCAAAGCTGTTCTGATACTTCAAAATTTAGTGGTTTTGAGGGAGATCTGTTCAGCATATACACAACCGTAAACGATGCTTCAGCCCATAAAAACTCTCCCAGCCCTTTTCATTTAACAAATGCCTCACTTTTCTGAAAAATTGTTCTATTGAGTCTTTTAGCAACTCCATTTTGTTGAGGGGTATAAGGGCACGTCTTGTGTCTGAGAATTCCATGTGCTTTGCAATACTCCTCAAAATTCTTGTTACAATACTCTAGCCCATTATCTGTCCTCAATGCTTTTACTTTATGATCACTTTGGTTCTCAACTAGAGCTTTCCATTCCACAAATTTAGAGAAAGCTTCATCCATTGTTTTCAGAAAATATATCCAAGTTTTCCTTGAGAAATCATCCACAAAGGATATATAATACTAGCACTTAGACAAAATAGGAGTCACGCTTTGTGAACCCCAAAGGTCTAAATGGACATATTCAAGTCTCCCAGCCGATGTATGCTTCAGTTTTAATAGGCTGTCTATGAGACTTTACGAGAATACATGGTTCACAATTACCCAATGTCTTGATGTCTGACTCCTTCAACAATTCTTTCTTTGTCAGCATCTTCAAGCTTTTATCATTAATATGTCTAAGTCAACTGTGCCTTAGAGAAGTTGTGTATAGTCTTTCAGTTGTGGAATTTGCTTGATCAAGTACAAGTTTACCATCCAGATAATTATACACAATATCTTTGTAGTCTCCAGCTAAAACTGCTTTCTCACCTTTAAATACTTGCATTCTGAAGTTTCTTGACATGAACCATAAACTCAATGGTTTCAATTGATATAGTGAGATTAAGTTTGTCTTGGCAGAAGGAGAATATCTAACTTGTGTCAAGATTACCTCAGTCTTGTCGAAATTGACTATCTTAATCTTCCCAATTGCTGTGATTTCACAGTATGTGTCATTTCCCATGAATATCTTTCCACCATCAACCTCCTCTACATAAAAAATCAAGTCTTTCTTGTAGGTGACATGATACAAGCATCAAGAGTCTAGTATCCAACCATCTTTTAACTTGTGGTCCGATGTCGAAAGCATCTCTGGTTCAGTCCACACTAATGTTGCTACTCCAGCTTTAACTTTTGTGTTATTAGACTAATCGGCTGTGGAGTAATTTTTTGCCTTAAATTAATCTAGACCCCAACATATCCAGCAAGTTCGTTCCTTCTTAGGTCTAGACTTGTTTCTACTTGCAGCTTTACCCTTTCTCTAAATTTTCTTCTCAGATCTTCCTCTGGTTTGTGTAAACAACCCTTCACCTACAACCTCCTACTTACCTTTCTTCTTCAGTTCCAGTTCTATTGAGTAAAGTGAACTTATTTTTTCCTTCAGCGTAATAGTAGTTCTCTCACTGCTATACTTTAGAGTATGCACAGGGTTTCCGTATTGGCTAAGAAGACTGTTCATTAGTAATGCTGCTTGGTTTTCATCACTCATTACTACTTTCAGACTTGCCAAATCTTATAATAGCTTGTTGAACACATCCAAGTTTTTGTCCAAAGTTTTATCTTCATCCATTTTAAAGCTGTAGAAAATTTGCTTTAAATGGAATCTATGTGGAAGTGGCTTTACTTAATATTCATCCTCAAGAGCGTTCCACATATTATAGGTGGTGCGTTCATGGATGACTTTCCTTGGAACCATGTTTGTCAGGCTCAAACCTATGAGATTCTTTACCCTCCGATCCTTGTTTAGCCATTTCAGATCTGCAAGAGTTTCATCCTCCTCCTCCTCTCTCTCTCTGAATCAATTATTAGTGGAATCTGAATATGTTTCCTTTCACTTAGCACTGAATACAGTCCACGAATCTCCAACGTGGCCATGATTCTGTATTTCCATATCATGAAGTCCCCTCCTCCATCAAACTTCTCCACCTCAAACCTCCATTGAGTTGGTTCCATGTTTATTGAGAACACCAACACACCAACACAACAACAAGGATCAATGTTTTACTCAGATTTTAGCTTAAGAGTAATAACAATGTTGATCTTTTCATTTTAGTGACAAAGACGTTAACTTTTCCTAGAGGACTTGCTTGTTTCTTGCAAAGCTTGTTCCTTTCTTAATAAAGCTCTCAGCTTTAACCAGAAAGTTCCCTCATTTCTCACAAAAATCACACATTTCTTCAACAATAAGGCTCTGATACCATTTATAGTAGCTTTATGTTACTATGATTCTTGTTATTTGCTATGTTTGCAGGTTCAATGGTTCAAGGGTCATGATTGTCCTAATAAGTACCTCCAGGTTATTACAGTCGTGGATGGATGTTCTATGGAGATACTTGACATGTCTGGGGAAGATTCTTTACACATGGAGGAGATAAATGATTTTGGGAATGGCCGTTGCACTTGAGGACAAACTGCGTCTTCACCAAAGGGGTATTAATATGCCTCTCAAGGCATACATTCATTAAAGCAAGAAGAAGACTACGGCTCAAGCAGTTCCAGAGAAGTGAGAGTTTGTTTTTATTTATTGTTTAATCTTTATGTTATTGGTTTAGATTTTTTATTGGATGTTTAATTAGGTTTGCTTTTGTTCAATAATTGGGTCTATATAAAGTGAGGTTATCTCAGTCCTAGTTTCGTATCTCATTGGTGAGTTCATTGTTGGTACCGAGACCCATGCTTGTTTCCTCTTTTTATTATCAATAAAATAATTCACGATTGGAGAGTTTTCCTATGTGAATTTCCTTTTCAACCTATTGGTTCTTATCAAATTGGTGATCGTGAGCGTCTTTGGATCAAGAAATCGTGAAGGAGATGACCAACCCTACCGCCGCCACCATGAAGCTTCAGACATACGACGATCTCGTGAGGGTCTTGTCTTCGCTGCCGGACACCGTGGATGCTTTATCCTAATCATTTTTGGAGAAAAAATAAGATACAGAAAAACGCATTCAAGCTATGGATACGAAATATGATTCACTAGCGGACAATATGCAGAGAATTGAAGCTCTACTGCTTTGAAATCATATTGAGCCAAAAGAATTAAAGAACTTGCTCTTCTTTATTGATTAAGAAACTCTCTCAAAACTTAACCAAACTCTTTTAACTTAATGTCTTAGGGAACAATTCTCCCTAATGACTTTATTTATAGACTAGGCTAATCTCCCTAATCTATTAGGAATTAGGCTCCCTATTCCTATTAGGATTTAATTTACACAAATCTTATCCTATTTTATTTGGGGTTATATCTAAAGATAACTTAGAGCTTAAGCTAAGGAATTATCCAACATTCACCCCCGTAATTCCGACTTGAACTCCGGGAGCAATGATCTCGATGACACCTAGCTTGTCTCTCATTTCTTTGAACTTGATTCTTCCTAATGGCTTTGTGAGAATGTCCGCATTTTGTTCTTCACCGGTTACATGCTCAACTTCGATTTGGTTGTTTTCCACACACTCTCGAATGAAGTGATATCTAGAGTGTATGTGTTTACTCCTTCCATGAAAAACTGGGTTATTTGTGAGTGCAATGGCCGATTTGTTGTCGATCCTTAGCTTGACCTTCTTGTCTTCATCCATGATTTCTTTAATTAGCTTCTTAAGCCATATTGCTTGTTTTGCGGCTTCAGTGGCAGCCATGAATTCGGCTTCACAAGAGGATAAAGCAACTGTGGGCTGTTTTTGTGATGTCCAAGTGATGAGCTAAGATAGAGGACATGTCCGGAGGTCATCAAGATCAATGTTGTGACTACTATCACTATACCCAACGATTGTCCTTGATCCATTTGTCTTAAAGTGTAAACCAAAGTTAGTTGTACTTTTGATGTACCTTAAAACATGTTTGAGTGTTTTTCCATGTGATTCTTTTGAACTTTGCATATATCGACTTAACACTCCAACCGCATATGCTATATCCGGTCTTGTGTGAACTAGATAACGTAAACATTCGATCGTTCGTCTATACTCCGTGGCATCAATCTCAGATTCATTTTCAGCCTTAGAGAGTTTTA